>JARHVA010000347.1:5615000-5915679 GCA_037957365.1 Torreya grandis
TATGTAAGATTATGTGTGAATGATTTTGTCAATCAAGAGCTTTCATCCTCATATTTCTTACCTCATCTCAATGGGAATGGATCCAACATATAGAATTTGAATACTTAATGTGGAAATGTGAAAAGTGTCTCAAACTTGGTCACATGACTAGATTGTATCCTTATTTAGAGGGAAATCCTAATGCCAAAGTAAATAATAACCAGGCTTGGTTAAAAAACAAAAATAAATAAATCCAAATAAGGGTATCATAGATCCTCGTTTTAATTTGGTAGTTAACAATCAACAATATCCTTTTGTTGGGATAGGAATTATCAAAAGGAGGGAACACTTTTCTAGAAAAAAAGAGAATTATGTCCTAATTTTTGAAAGGGAAGAGGTCAAAGAGACTCTTATAGATCTAGTAGTTAATAATCATTAAATAAATTTAGTTAATAATGTATTTTTGAAATGGAAGGAGCAGGCTTCTAGATAAAAAGAGGATGGAGTCCTAGATTTTAAAATGAAGCAGATAGAGCCTACAAAGGTGAATTTAGGTGGGATGGTTGATAAAATTTTGGAATTAGATTTGAATAAGGATAAAAATGATAAGGTTATTAATTTGGAAAAACCTCCAAATCAATATGCTCATACTCTCTTGAATAAATATAATATAAAAGGTAAACAATATCAGACTCCTATGAATAAATGTATTTTTTATTATTTTAGTGATCCTTTTTAGAGGAATAGGTCTCTGGTAATGGTGATATTAGTTTAGGATGATCTAGGTATAAAATAAATTGAGTAATATAATAGGGAAGTGTGGTTATTGGAGTAGAATAAGAATTATCCTCTTCACACTAGTGACAATTTAAGCTTGGAAATGGGTTCTTGGATGAAATCCCAATTTTCTTGTCTTATAAATATAGAAGAATAAGACCTTAAGACCTCTAAAAAAATCAAAGATAAATAAAATTTACCATGTTTTATTGATGATTTAATTAAAAGGGTGGTCTCTCTATAGGTTTAAAATGGAAAAATAGATCAAATCTTTTTCAAATGGTAATTACCACTAGGTCCAAAATTAGAGTCCCTATTATCAGGGAGATAAAAAGGAAAGTTGGGACTATTAAAAAAGTGAATCAGAAGAATAAAATAGAGGAGATTGTAGATGGAGTGTAGATGATGATGATATAAAATTAATTTTTATTTAAATAAAAATAAAAATTCAAATGAAGCTTATCAAATGAAACATTAGAGGTTTAAATAAAAATAATAAACATAGATCTCTTAGGTATTTAAGAATAAATAATAGGCCCAATATTTTGGTTATTCAAGAAACTAAAATGGAATATAGTTTGGTTGATAGTGTTAAGGGACTACTTTAGAAAGAAGCTTTTGTTGCTAGTGTCAGCTCTTTCAAGGATTTGGGAGGGTAAGCCACATTTTTGTTAGAAAACAATGTGAAGGGGGAGGTTATTTTTAAAATTTATTCTGATCTAGATATTATCTTCACTAATAAGGAAGATAGTACTATTTGGATCCTATCAAATATTTATGATCCTAATCATCATTTTGGCTACAAAAAGTTATGATAGGATCTAGATTTGTTTAGACATAATTATGTTAATTTACATTAAATGATAGTTATAGAATTTAACACACCTCTCTTTCCTTTGTAAAATAAAGGGGGTAGCTATGTGTACACATATAACATGGATGACTTTAATAATTTTTATTTTTCTCACAGCTTGATGGATATTAATATTAGATGATCTCAATTCACTTGGCTAATAGAAAACTTTGGGAAAGTCTATATTTGGTTAGACTTGACAAATTTTTGATATATTTTGATTGGATATATTTCTAACATTTTTGCCTCTCTTCATTTTCAAGGATAGGCTCTAATAATAACCCATTGATTCTCAATATGGAGTTGCATTCTAAAAAGGAGTGGAACCTTTTTAGGTTTGAGCATATGTGGTTTTATAACCTTGATATTCTCATCAGAATAAAATATTGGTGGTAGGTTGATTGCCATGGTTTTACTATGTTTAGATTGGTAAAAAAGCATAACAATGTCAAGAAGAATGTTATAGGTTGGAATAAATCTATTTTTGGTACAATCTTTGAGTAGAATAACATCTTATGAGATGAATTAACCCTTTTTTAAGAAAATATTTCTTTGTATGGATTGGATCATGATTCTCTTTCTATAGAAAACAAACTTCATAGTGAGTATCATACTATTTTTTCCAAGGAGGAAACTTTTTGGGGATTGAAATCAAGGGCTATTTAGCTTAAAGAAGGGGATCACAATATCATACTATATCATTTGATATCTCTCAATCATACGAGCCACAACAATATTTTATAAATTTATTTGGAAGTTGGGGACAAATATTTTGACCCTGAGATTATAAAAAAAGGAGGTTGTCAAGTATTTTAAGAATATTTTTTCTATGAATTTGAATGATCTCATTTTAGATAAGTTTTTGGTCAGTATCCCACATTTGATTTCTAATGAGGATAACTTGAAGCTCCTTCAATTAGTCTCTATGGATTAAGTTAAAGGGGATGTTTTTATCATGAAAAAATATAAGGCTCCAAGTTTGGATGGTTTCCCTATATCCTTCTTTCAACATTGTTGGGATATCATCAAATTAAATTTGGTGGCAATGGTGGATGAGTTATTTTTCCTAGGAAAAATATTAAGAGAATTTAATAATTCATTTATTGTGTTAGTTCCCAAAAAATTATGAGCTTCATATTAAAAATAATTCCATCCTGTCATCCTTTATAATTCATTGTATAAAATCATTTCTAAAATCTTAGCTCTCAAATTTTAACCTCTAATGAAAAATATCAACTCAATGCACTAAGGGGATTTGTGATGGGTAGACAAATTAAGGATGACATAATTATTATTCATGAGACCATTTATCATATGGATAATGATAAAAATCATATATGGCGATAAAATTGGACATGAAAAAGGCCTACACTAGGCTGGGGGCTTCTTAGATAGGGGTTTACTCCATTTGAGGTCATTGATTCTAGTTTTAATTTAAAAAAAATTCTATGATAAATAACAAAAAACTTAAGAAACATTCTTAGACAATGAATATACAAATAATAATTCTCATGTTGTATATATTATTTCATATGAGCAATAATTTTATATAGTAAAAGTCTTTCCTATAATTGGGGAGATCATATCTCCACCACAATCTCCATATCTCCCTATAATAACTCAATCTAACAACCAACTCACTATATATGAAATATATTGCTATTAAAATATACTTATGTAACTACTAAACATTAATAAAACTAACCCATATATTATTTTTATTATTTATAACAATAATATAACATACAAACACCTATTAATATATTATTCTTTAACTAACAATAATTACGTTATTACATATTAATAATGTGAACATAGGTTTCATTCTCGTATTATAAATATAATTCATACTTGTATCTCTAAAGCAATGTTTTTAGTGTTTGTTAATGGAGTCCCTTGAGGTTTATTTGAAATCAAGGGAGGAATTAGATAGGGTGACCCACTATCCCCTTTCTTATTCATAGTCATGGATAAATCTCTAAGTAGGTCTCTTTATGTTGATATTAGTCAAGGGAATATTAAGGGGTTTAGGTCAGCCTCTAGAGTAGACCCTTACACATAACCAATTTGTTGATGACATGTTTTTGTTAGTATAGGCTTCAATTAGATAAGTTAAGGAGTTTAAAGAGCTCTTGAATGATTATGAAGTTGCCTTTAAGCAGTTGATTAATTTTAATGAGTTCTTTAATAATTTTTAACATGCCTTTGGGGAGATAATAGAAGATTTGCATAATTATGGGATACCAATTTAAGTAACTCCCATCTATCTATTTTGGGATTCTACTCTTCCTTGGTTTGATGCCTATTCAAGTTTGAAACCTTCTTTTTCATAGGTTTCAAAAAAAAAAGTTGGTAGGTTGGAAAGGAACAATCCTCTCTCAAGCTAAAAAAAATATGCTTAATAAAAGTTCTCTTTAAATCCTTCATATGTATCTTATGTTGATGTTAAAAATACTTAATTCCATAGCTCATTAATTAGAAAATATAAAAAAAACTTTTTTGTGTTTTGGATCAGAGGAGATGGACATATTATATGTAGTTGTTTGGAATAAGGTTTTCTCCCAAGACATATAGGGGGTTTGGGTTTAATAAATATGAAATTAATGAATTGAGATTTGATCTCTAAATTAGTATGGAGATTCATAAATGAATGTAATCAATGGAATACTATTTTAAAACCTAAATACCTTGATGTTAGATATAATTCCATGCTTCTAGATGAAAATTAGTTTGTTAGGGGCTCTTCCTTTCAGAAATCTCTTATGAGCAACATAGAACTCATTTTAAAAGGGAGTAATTAGAAGATCAAAAGTGGATAAAGGATTAGTTTATATCATGATTCATGGATCCTTAACTACCCTTTGATTGAATTGGAGCAGTGGCACCAAATTGGTTTAATAGTTCAGAGACATTATGGTTCAAAATTAGTTGACTATATTTAGGTCTTTAATAGAGGAAAAGAGTGGTTCTAGGTGCAAGTGGAAAATTTAAATCCATAAGGTATGTTCATTATTAAAGAGCTAAATTTTCTTCTTAGATTCAACCACATTATGAACATTCCCCAGGAAGATAAAATAGTTTGGGCCAATTCATTTGATGGAGAATATATTGTCATATCAAACTATGGGTTATTATTATAAGGAACATTTGATGGTTTTATTTGGGGATTTTTTTGGTTCAAGGACTTAATTACTAAGGTGAACATATTCATTGGGTTATTTATTCAAAAAAAATACTGACTATAGATAACTTTAAAAATAGAGGTTTGCCTATTATTAGTATGTGCCCTTTATGTGAGGAGGAAAATTTTATTTTTAATTTAGTGATTGATTGTTATTTTTATTTTAATATTTGGGGAGTCATTGTTGATAAATTTCAAGTTACTTGGGTTCAACCCTCTTCTTTACTTGATCTCTAATTTTTTTTGAAATCTCATTCAATAATTCAGCCTTAAATAAGTTATGGTATTGCTATTTCTCCATAATTTATGGGGTATATGAAAGGAAAGAAATGATAGAGTGTTCAAAAATTGTAAAAGTTCTAGTCTAAGAGCAGCTTGCAAGATTAAAAATATAGTTTTGGGTAATTTAAAGAGTGGTAAACATGGTAATAAAGAGCATTTTTGGGGACAAGAGGATTTAATCACTAAGAACTAGGATTTGAGATATTCTAGTCTTCCTTTATTTGACTCAAAAATTAAGTTGATAAAGTCCGTTAAATTAAAAGTTCCCTCTCTCAACTGGGTCAAATTAAATTTTGAAAGGGATTATAAAGGAAACCTTTGTCTATATGGTGGGGGATACATCATAAGGAACTCAAGATGATAAGTTCTTACTACATATTTAAGGAGTATGGGAGTTCAAATCAATCACTGGACCAAGTCTAGAACTTCCTTTTGGGGTTGAAGTTGGCTAAGGAGATTGTAGTGAGATAATTGGTCTTAGAGGGGGATTCCCTTAATATAATTCAATTCCTTTATAATAAATATTCTTCAAGTTATACCATTAGCAACATGATGGAAACAAATATTTTTATTATCGACTCTTTTTATAGGGTCTACATTCAAAATGTGTTTAGAGAAAGAAACCAAGCAGCTGATAGGTTTGCCAACCTGGGGGTTGTTTCTAATAGTTTTAACAAGTATTTATCTAAATAATAATACTAAGATGTGATTATTCAAAAAAATAGCAAAGAATCCTCTATTCAATTTTTTAACGAGTAAGCCTAAAAGAGACAAAATCATAGAAGACTTAATTATTCTTAGTTTGGTTAGTTTTCAGCTTGCTTTGATGAATTAGGGGAGGTATCAAGATGAATATTTTAATTAATATTCAAAAGGGGGATTTCAAATGGAGTTTCTCATTTACATATTAAATATTGGTAATATTCTATTTGGGATACTTGAGCCTCATTTTAGGTGGATTTTATGGGTTTTAGCCTTAATGATCATAAGGATAGGTACAAAAAATCATGCCAAGTGGAATATCATCATCATTTATGATCCAAAGTGGTAGAATAATCATGAATTTAAACATGGGAAATTCATTATTATTCTTAATGAAGTTTATGCCCATTTTATTTTCATTTCTTTCTTTAGTTCTCAATGCCAGTGAATCTGAATGATGTTAAGATGGGAGGAAACCTATGACATGTCAAACCTTCTTCATCATAAGTATTAACAAAACATTTATATATTTTGGATATCCTTCAAGCTAGTAGATTTAGTAATTTCATATAGATAATTGAAGGATATGACCCTTACATATCTAGGATCTTTTTTAAAGGATGGAAGGAAAGAGTGGTTTCAATTGATAGGGTTGAGATTGAAATTTTTGAGGAACTTATCACTCATGTTATGGGATTAAAGGTAGAAGGCCAAAGATTCTTAAAATATAGTAGAGACACTAAGGATGTAGTCAATAAATTTCTTGACAATGGTGAAGAAATGATTCTATTTCAACATGGTTACCTCAAATATTTGATTCCTCAATCCTTTTATTGGAGCTACAAATCAGGTCATGAAATTTATTACCCTTGATGGTAGGTACAATTATGTTATTAATTTTCATTTTATCTTCCTCAAATTTTTCAAACATCAATCATCGGTTAGTATTCCCTTCTATATTTTTAATTCTATAGAAAGCTCAATTTTAGAAGCTATGAAGGAAAATAAAGTTTTCCTATACATCAAGTTATGACTCTCTTGATTTATAAGTATTCCAAATTAGTTAAGTCAAGTCTAGGGCATATGATTTTTGAATGGGATAAGGAAATGAATAATTTAAAATGGAATCCTATCAAGAAACCTAAAATATCATTGAGAGGTAAAATCCCTCCTAAGAAGGATATAAATGAGTTTGCCAAAGCCCTTACTATAGAAGGATTGAGCACTAGGAATGGTTATAATGAACCTAAAAGGGAAAGTATGAAAGAGGTTTCTAAGGGGATAAAGATTATGAAATATCATATTGATTCAAATAATAGATGAAAATAAAATGAGAAAGGTAAAACAAATATTGATGAGGAACTTTAGGAATTGACTACAGTTGCTAGAGAGAAGGACCTATTTAAATAATTAAATGAGTTTTATTTACATAGATTCTTCCTTATATGGTTTCTTAAGTATCATAAATTATTGAAATATTTTGACAAGAGTATTAACTAGGAGAAATATATATTAAGTGGTAGAGAGGAAATCGAGGAGATGATAGTGCATATGAAAAAAATTGAGAAAAGAGTTGGTAGATTGGAAGAGGAGAACATCTCCCTCCAAAAAAACATGGAAGTCTTGGTGGATTACAACAAATTCATAGTAATAAATAGTTTAACTAGTATGGATGTGCTTATTTTCGCATATAAATAGGAGGCAAATAAAGGAACAATCAAGGAGAAAGGCCAGACTCTTGACACTTGAGATATGGATTATATAGAACAAAATGTAAATAATATGTTGACTAATTAAGATGAAGATCTTGGGTGTTTAAAAAGTTTAGTGCTTTGCTCTCATTGATCTTTGTTGTTGTTTTACATGGTTTGGGCTGTGAAGTAGATATTTTCTAGATTTTTGTCCTTGGTTGTAGACTTGTTTATATTTTTTGGTTCTTGAGACCATGAATATATATGTTTTGTATCAAGGTAGAGTTCCCTATAAAAAAACTCCACTTTACCAATAATAAAAACATATATCTAGGTTTAGGGATTCACCATATAATTATAGTGAAGTGATATTTCCTTTGTTACATACCTCCATACACACAATTTTAAAATGTTTTAAAGTGTAATTAAGGATCTTATATAATGTTAAAAACTATTATAATATTAGATGACAACTCAGTATGATGTATTTTCAACCATAATAGAATATTAAATATTACAGAATAATTATTGATATATGTTCATATCTTACTCAATATTCTTAAGGTCAACATTTAACCATTGTTCCTAGCTTAGGTCATCCAATTTGTTAGCTTATAATATTTATGTGTTCTAATTTTGGAAAAATATTTCTATTCAACTAAACTATTATCCTAAGAGACTTATTCAACAACTAAGACTAAGAGAAATAAACTATTATACCAACACACAATAACTTATAACTATAAAAGGATGACAAACTAACTACACAAATAGAAAATTGAAATAAATCAATCTACTTACCTAACTTTTCCTACTCTTAAACTATTATTTACAATCACTCCAAAGTAATTTGTAATGGTGCAACTAAGAAGTAAAGATTTAACAATACCCACTCATGGGAAAGTAAAAATAATTTACTCGTACATATTTCAACTTGAAAGAATTATTTTTGAGTATTTATAAAATTTGGTATGGACCAATACATATTGCTAAAAATTTATCATGTTCTTTTTTTTCATGTGTTATATCCCATAATAAGACTGAATATGAAATTTTTGAAAGAGTTTAATTTGTATCTTCTATTGAACCATATATTAATAATGTCTTGATGTTTACTAACATTGTAAAGGGATTTTTCATGTGCATCCTCCAATTGGATGATATTTAACAATCTTGACTAAACTATGTCATCATCTTCCATCTAATCTTGTATGAATTGGTAAGTAGGCAATCGAGAGTGGTTAGAAAAATTTGTTCTTTACCATATACTAAAATAAATAGGAATGCATTAAGAGATTGATTTTATCTAGTTATATCCATCCATAATTCATACTTCAATAAATATTTCCATTCACTAGGCTTCTTATCCATATATTTATTTATTTCATTAATTAAATTCTTATTGGTCGATTCTGCTATGCCATTTTCTTACAAGTAATAGTTAGAAGAAAACTTAACCATAATGTTATTGTGTTAATCCCACTCTATAAAATATAATAATTGGAAATCATGCTAATTATCACATACCATTGAAAATGATTTTCTAAATATGGTGATAATGTCTTATTTAAGAATTTTGATAACATATTTTTCTATAACTTTTTTATAATGACAAATTTGGTCCATATTATACAATAATCAATTGTTTTTATAACAAATTTATGCCCTTACAATGAGTTGGTATTGAAAAAAATAACAAAATATAGTCCCCATTGGGAAAAAAAGTGACCTTAAATTATTGGTTAAAGTGGCACAGAATCATTTACTTCCATTTTAGAAAATATTTGATAGTGATGACATGCTATCATATGATTATGTGTTCCTTTAAAAATCATGAGACAATTGACTAGGTAGATCTCAAATTGTTATATGTTTTTTTTTGGTTAATAGAGGGATCACCCCTTCCCAAAATTTCATGAAAATGACTCAGAATATCTTTAGTCTCTTCTTTGGATATACACCTAAGATAAATTGTTTGATAATTATTTCTATATAACACTCCTTTTATTTATCATGTAATGAGTAAATTTTAACTTAGGTGATCTTAAGAGTCCTTTATTTAACTTTGAAGGATAATATCTATAAAATATATAATATATGATGTGATCATACCAATCTTTACCTAAAGTTTTAGCTTGGTCAACTTGCATGAAAATAATTATGGAATATGCTTCTGTTATCAATTGGGTTTGACATTGACCTCATATAATATTTTTTCACTAAATTTCAAATTCATATTATTTGAACTTTTCCATATATTTATCTCTACATTATACTAATTCATTTTTCCCAAGCATGAGCTTAATTACTCATTCATGTATGATTCCATGGACATTATTATGTTGAATGTAATGCCTAATTTTTTTCATTGTTTTAAAACTAGAGTTTATGGTTATTTATCTATCATGGAATACTTCATCTTTACATCCTTGAGATTGTAGTCATGAATGTTATGAGATGTTCATGCTTATATAATTTATATGTGAGGATTATTGCTATAGTATGATCATATACAAATGAGTAAATGAATAAATCCTTTTTAAAACTAGGGATAACCAAACTATAGATTGAGAAATAACATCTTTGATTTATTGAAACACCTTATTCATTTTTTGGGTCAATTTAACCTTAGCATCATGTTTTAGAATGGAATTTAGAAATCTAAAAATTTCAACAAATCTAAAAATATATTTATATATAAAATCAAATTTTCCAAAGAAATATTTCAACTGCTATTAGGGAATGGAACTTTAGAAACAACATTAAATCTATCTAGATACATATAAATAACTTATTTGGTAATTATATGACCAAGTAATTTACCTTATATGACACAAACAACTTTTATTTGGATTTAAATAAATTCCATAATTCTACATCAATCAAAGACTCTTTTTAAATGATCTACATGTTGTGACCTATTCCTTGAGAAAATAATTAGATTATCCATATAAATTATGATGCATTTCTTATTAATCCTTGAAAATCAAAATCCATGGTACACTTAATGTTTCACTTCCATTTATTAGACAAAAATGCATTCTCTTATATGAAAAATTTCTTTATTTAGTGGTGAAATCTATTTTCATGATATCTTCTTTATCAACTATAACTTATTATTATAACTTAATCTATCTAAAAAAGACATCCTCTCAGATCCACTAACAGCTTGTATTACATCATCAAGTGAAGTTAAAGGATAATTATCATTTTCAAACACTTTTTTTACATTTATAAGATCAATATAAAATATGATCTCACCATTTTTATTGTGTACATGGGATAAATTTTCAATCCAAGTTGAATATATGATTGTAAAAATAATTATGATTGCAAGTAATTTTTGGACTTCCTTATGAATGAGTGGTTATAAGACTAGATTAGTTGGTATTTGTATTTTCCTAAAAGGTTTTTGAGCCTCTATAAGTGTTATTTTATGTGGGATAAATCTAAGATAATTTTTTTTAAATCATCATATGACTAGGAAATCACATCTTTGTATCATTGCAGTAAAATTTTCATCTTTTCGTTCATAGAATTTTTTGGATAGAAAATTTGTCAAGAGAACAAATGTGAAATTTTAGTTAATAGTATAGGGAAAATTTTCTCTCCTATTATAAATTGGATCTAACTTTATTAAAAACCAAAACTATGGCTGAAACATAAATTATTTTCAACAAAAATGGTGTTCTTTATATGGGTTGTACTTTTAAACCAAAAGTATGAGAAATGCATTATAAAGGAAGAAAAAAAAGTAAAATGAAGGAAGAAAATTAAAATATGTATGATTTTATAAGGATGCCGAATAAAGTGGACCAAATTCAAAGATGAATTGGAAATATGAAGAGAAAAGATAATTTTATCAAGAGGAAATCTTTCTCATTCAATGGGTAGGAAAGATATTATGTATTCATAAGAACACAAAACATACACAAAAATAATTGTTTATAAATGATAACACATATAAGACAATTATATTGTATTTCCTTGTAAAAACTACATGAAATTGTTATTTTTACCCCACCAAGGCTTCGTAATCATAGAAATTATAAATGAAAGGTTGAAGAAGAAACTCGATAGTGTAATTTCTATGTTTTGACCAATTTATCACAATCTCATAAATATATTAAAAGAAAAAAATCAAATATACATGGGTGTGAATGCATATATTTCCAATAAAAAAAACTTGAATATAAAGTTTGCAAGAATTTATAGCATATTTATTTTTGATGAGGTATAAATACAATCTCATCTTTGTTTATTTTACCTAAAATGTTACACTGTTAAAATCCATTACAATGAACCCCTAAACTTATATTTATAGTTTGAAATGGGTGGTTATAATGTGTAATAAAATTTTAAGAATTTTTGGGAGCTTGATATAACATATTAGCTAATCTACATGACTTAAATTTTGTAAAAAAAAATCAAAAATTTTTCATAACTTGCAAAAGTATGTTGGTGTTTTTGCATGACTTGCATAAGTAAAATGACAAATTTGCACAACTTGTAAAAAAACATTGGCAATTTTTCACGACTCAAAACTAAAAAAGGGACTCTTTATGAGTGTGAATTAAATATTAAAAAAAGTGAAAGTGAAAAGTGCGAGAATGAATCAGAATTAAAAGTATAAAAATGATCAAAACTTGTTACAAAGTTACTTCTCTTTTTCTTCCTCACTAAGAAAAACTTTGATCTTTTCTTTCATAAAAAGAGGCTTATTTTACTTGTATTCATTGAATTTCTACAATATTTCTCTGACTTTTTCTTCATCAAGACCATTTAAATACATCAAAGATATTTATGCCTCATAATACATATCTATCATTTTTTATGATATCCATTAAAGTATTTTTAGCATTGAATCAAGAGTTTTTAGGTTATGATATTTGATCAAATTACGAATGGATTCTTAATTGAATGCATAAATTAGAGTTAATATCTCTTCAATATTTTTCTTGAATTACTCAATATCGACATCATTAGTAACCACTTTACTATCACCACCCACAACTGTACAATTCAGATTTCTAATTCCTCTCAATATTTTGAGAATAACATCACCTCACATTAACTTAGAATCACCAAATTTCTTGATACTCTCTCTAACAAGTAAGTTTCCATTTATCTACTTATTTTTCATAATTATATTTAGATTCGGTTTCCTTATCATATTCTAATTGAATTTTAGAGTATTTAGTCATTATTGTATTGATTATGGAAACACCCTATTGTATAATTTTCTTAAACCATTCTTTTTTTGCTCTACCCATGTGTTTAATTTCCTCTATAAATTGAGTGTCTCTATATGGGTGATTTTTTGATGTGTCATTTTGCATGATCACCAATGTTAGGCTCTCAGGGTGGTCAATCACGTATATCTTCTCTTGAAAGTATTACCATAAGGTGAATCTCCCCAAGGTATTTTTATGTTAGGTCACAATGCACTAATTTCACTTAGTTAGTCATTGTGGACTATTCTAGTCAAGAGGATTAATGGTGTGAGTCCAAAACATAGTTTTAATGATATGGAGGTGCTTGAAAATCTTAGTGTGTAATATTTTCTCTGTGTTTCATTATATGGGATTTGTAGAGATGTATAAAGTCACAAAAAATTCATTCACTATGCCCAATATAAATCAATGCTTTTATGGTTTTGATTAGTGATTTCATAACTAATTCCAATGTTCATTCATTTTATTAACTATGCATCCATAGTAAACTTATAGTGATGGATAAAATAATTACAATTGGAATGTAACTATAATTATTAGATTTCATTAAAAACATTTTTTGAAATATCATATTTATAAAAAAAGATAAAAGAGGGAAAATGAAGAAAGAAAAGATTACAATAGCAAAGACATATTCTATCCTTTAGATCAGACGAACTCCATAAACCAATCTCATGTGTGTTCAATTTACATGTATAATCACATTCAAGGCTGATACAAGATTCTGAGGGTGAACAAGTAATGAAAGGGACAACACACACACCAAACACATGCAAAGATTGTGAATAAACTTCCAATGTTTGTTAATAATCCAAATACATCATTTTAACAATCCAAATTAAGTCCATCAAGATCAATCAGTTAAATATCCACCAATATAAATGTAGGAGAGGTGATGAGAGAGAATTTAATATATAAAAACAATAAAATTGCATGGAAATAAATAGGATTAGATCTACATCTCTTTTGTGGATAATAAAATCCAACCCTTTTACGATGAAAGTCAAGCATTATATAGAAACTACAGTTCTCAAAGAGAAGATTTTCCCTTCACAATGCTCATCCACCTCCATAAATGCTCACCAACATATTTTACTCTCCATTATCCTCCTTCCTACACCATGTTTAATGTTCATAACCTATATACTATAAAAACCAAGTTACCTTTTGAATGGAGAACTTATGGGTCTTTTGAGTGCACTTTATGAAGGCAAAAATAGAATAGGGTTAAAATAATAAATATAAATAATGATTGGAGAAAATTCCTATAAAAATAATTCCACCAACATTTATAAATTGAAACTTAATTTCTAACACATTAATCAGTTTGTAAAACTTAAGCTAGGGTCAAAAGTTATGACTGATTAGTCGTGACCCTAATAAACCCCATTGGGACTAGAGGCTTGTAATGCAAGACTTAGATTTTGAGGGCTATAGTGTAACCCTCAAAGTTTAATAGCTGAATTATAGGACTCAGGTTTTAAGGCATAAAATTTAGCTTTCAGACTTTGATGGTGTAGCCCTTAGAATATGAGGATTGCATTTTAGTCCTCATATTTTGAGGCCTGTACTGTAGGATCACAACTTTGACTACTTATAAAGGGGTAAAAAAGACATTTTAAAGTAAAGGTTAAAAAATGAAACTTTCTCATACAAATAATATCTTTGAGATGGATGTGTTTTTATGGGTTGAAATGGCATAAATTAATAACCCCATAAGATGAATCAAGAGATATGAACATGCCATATGTCGGGAGGCGGCCTGACTCTACAACTACAAAAAGAAGATCAAAACTACAATATGGGACCAAGTGTTATATATGGAAATTTATCACATGAACTTGATACTCACAAAGGAGTGGTTTTTATAGGATAAAACAAAATGTAAATTGATAAAAACCCCTGATATGACTCAAGAGAGTTAAGCAAGCCAAAATTGTAAGACTTCATTTTCACATGAAGTGTCTTATATGAAATTTCATCACATGAATGTGGTCTATCCAATGATAATTGTTGTGGGGATTGATTTAGAACATAAATTGAGTTAAGACAGTAAGGAAACCTAACAGTATCAAGACCAACAAACCATCAGTGTAAGTGGGAGTGAAGAAAAAATCAAAAATAGGTTCCTTGATTGTGAGAGATGTAGGGCGTGTTGAGCAAGAAACAAAAAATAATGATTCTACTAGAAAATACTCTCAAGTATTTTAAGGATATAGAACCTTAATTTTGGCACCCAAATGAAAAGTATTTGTTTTAGGTAATCAATCATTTAAGACAAAAATAAAAATTTTAAGGCACAAAAGTCTACCTTAACATGTGACACACTAAGTTCCCATGCTACCCAAAGACCATTTATGTGTGATAAAGTGACTAACTCATTTATAGTTATAAATTCACACATAACCATTCAAAGTTTTTTAAATAATTAACTTTCAAGGGAGAAATCTATCAACTATTTGGATTGGGGGAATGACATAGGCATTGATTTTCTACTAGATATGCATATATAGCCTTGATAGAGATACCTATAGTCATGATCAAGGCCTTACTCCACTACCATCTAGATCATAAATCATGTGGTGTACTTTATCAAATCACCCTTTCAAGGAAAACTCATAATTTTGCATTTATTTTTAGTCTTCATTAAAAATTTAATTATTTTGAAATATATTTTTAGTTTTGTCCATTGATGGTTGGGAACCAAGCCATGGGTAAAAAGAGACTCAAAAATTTGATGACAACTTACGACTAGTCTATAAATATTTCAGTGTTCCATTACCTCAATTTTTTTATTAAGTGAATTTTATGGCTTTGAGACAATAAAATAACATTTATAAATTAACATGTTTCATTTGGAATCATAGGCCTTCATAGTTCTGAAAATGCACAAAAAAATCATAGTAATTCATGCAAGCATTTAGGAAAGACTTTTTATCATTTAAGCTCTTAGAGTTGCATCCACGTTACCTACACTATAATCCTTCATTCATAATTCCTTGATTAATATGGGAATCCTCAGTTTAAAATAGATGGTCTGGGGTAAAAATGAGAAATAATAAAACTAGATTGACAAAGAGAAATTAAAACAAACAAATAGAAAACAAAATAGGAAAGAAAAAAATAAATTATTTATAGGAACAACCAAGCCTATAAATAATGCTTGAGTAATTGTCCATTAACAAGTAATGGAACATCTTCACTAGTTAGAAACCTTAGATGAAATGCATTCTCACCCAAGATTTCAAATATTTGATAGGGAGCTATCCATAAGGCATCAAATTTTCCATGTTGTCCCTTATTTTCATGATCCTTATCCCAAAGGAGGACTATATTAGAGATAAAAACATGAAAATTTGGTGCCTTATGGTTAGACACCTTAGGTGAAATGTATTCTCACCCAAGATTTCAAATATTGGATAGGCACCTAACCATAAGGCATCAAATTTTCCATTTTATCCCTTATTTTCATGATCCTTATCCCAAAGGAGGACTATATTAGAGATATGAAAGGATTTCACTTTTACTCATTTTTCAAACCAACATTTGATAACTCCTTAATGTTTGCTAAATGTAAAATGGTTACATCACATTTTTACTCTAATTGTATCAAGTTAAGTAGGTGAGATTCTATCTTATCATCAGTCTCTAAGTATTCTCTCATGAATTACAACATGGGTATTCTAAGGTTTAACAAGAAGATAAGGTATTATCCATACATAAGATGGTATGGTGACTTTCTAAAGGCTGATTTAACTTTGGTCCTATCAGACCATAATGTAAATTTATACACATTATGCCAATCCCTATGGTTCTTTATCAAGACTTTATTAATTACATCCAACAAATTTTTATTAGTATATTCAAATACCTCATTACCTTGTAGGTAATAATTGTAAGAGAACTTGAGGATTACCTATTTCCATAGGCCCATTAAGCAAATTAAAGAGAAGAGAAATTTGGACCATTATCACAAACCATAGTGGTAGGCATCCCAAACCTAGTGATAACATGCTCCTCAAAGAATCTAATTACCATGTTGGTTATGCAATTATTGAATGCTTAATATTCAATCCAATGGGTATAGTAATCATTTTTTGCAAGGATTAAATTATATCCTCTAGTGGAATCAATTGATATCAACAATAAATTTCAATCCCCATTTTTTGAAAGGTTGGACCTCAATAACCAATTAAAATGACATGGTAGGGGTACATTCTCTATGTGGTAACTTGGTAGGTATGATATCTCTAGATGTGATCATGAGCATCTCTAAAAATATGAGCCTTGTAATAACATGCCTTGAGTATTTGTGGGATTATATCACTACATGATCCATGACTAGTTCTATATTTCCTATGGAAATTACTAAGCACTTCAGTTATTATTTGTTCAGGCATCTCAAAAATATGCCTTTATGATTCCTCCTATATAATATGCCTAATTTGATCATGAATTTATTGTTTTTTAGGTGTAAATCTTTTATTTGAGTGGAATTTATATGACTTGGGCACTTTTTATTGAGCAAATAGTAGACCACATCTTGGTACTAGTCATTGTTTGTTATCTCTTGCACCATGTATTGTTGTCAAATGATCTATGGGTTCACTTCAACCATGTCTTTACTGAGTCATTTTCCTCTTAAAATATTCATTGGTTGGATTTATAGGTTAAACTCTTAGAGTATGGTCATCCACTTACCTCTTTACTCACCTAACTCATTTTTCATTAGCATGGCCTTCACAATTGGGTCAGGCACAATTATAAATACCTTGCTATGGAGAATGTAAAATCTAATTTTTTTTACCACTTTTATTTGAAAAAAAATATGTTTGTCAATAGTTGAATACCTTAGTTCAACATTACATAGTACATAACTCATGAATGAGATAGGTCTCCCATCTCCAGCTTCTTTCTTTTGTGTTAAGACATCAACACTTGAGTTTTCTAAAGTAAATGAATATACATATAAAGGTTTTATATATTTGGGGATGATAAGCACCAAAGTATTTATAATTATCATCTTGATCTAATAAAAATATGCTTGTAGTTTAGTAATCCATTCAATCTTTGCATCCTTTTTTAGCATGTTATTTAGTAGGTGGAATATATTTCCAAAGTCCAAGATGACCTTCCTTACAAACTTGATTTTGCCAAAGGATGATTTCAACTCTTTTCTGCTATTAGACAACAAAATATTTATGATTGTCTTTACTCTCTTTAGTTTTATGGATATGCCATATTATACTATGATGTAACCCAATAACTTATATTATATGACCCAAAATATACACTTCTTTGAGATTAGGGATATTCCATGATCTCTGCATCTTTGCAATACTACTCTTAGGTCCTTCACACGGCCTTCCCTATTTTAAAAAAAGATATTTGTCCATGTATATTACTATACATTTGATTATAAGATCATTAAATGTAATATTTATGGCATGTTGGAAGGTGACACCCACATTGATTAGGTCAAATGACATCCTTCTATATGATAATGTACCCTACTTTATAATAAACATTGTCTTGATCTGGTCCTCATATTTGACCACTACCTAATTATGTCTTGAATACCTATCAATAAATGACATCATTTAAAATTTATTCACTATCTATAAGATTTCATCTAGTGAAGAAAACACATATTTATTTTTATCTAAACCTTTGTTGAGGTCACATAAGTCCACACAAAGCCTTATCTCTCTATTTTATTTTAGACTGGAACTAAATTAGCCACCCATATGGAGTGCCTAACTAAAAACATGATTCTTGCTGAAACTAATTTCTACACTTCTTTGAATATTGATGGATCCAATAAAAGATTCACCAGTCTTTGTCTTTAACATAATGGTTTGACTCCCATCTTGAGAGGGATGGTGTGCATGAGAATATAAGTGTTAAAAAATTTCAAGTCCTCGTATCTCCATACTATAACATCCTTTAAGTCTTTTAAGGCATGAACAAACTCTTATTTTTCCTTTTTAGTAAATGTCATACCTAAAAATACATTTTTTAATTCATTAACATTACGTAGATTGTAATTTTGATGTATCATACTTTTAGTGGGTGTTCCATGTCAAAAAGTCCTTATAATGAGACCATGTTATTTAGTATACTATTGGTTTTAAAATTGATGATCCCTTCTTCATCTAGTTCAAAATCTTCTCTATTATCTTCATCAATGATTTAATACTTGAATACATTTGTGTTGGTGATGAAGTCAATGATATGTTGATTATTGTTAAACACTTGTGAATTCCTAACATTAACATTGTTAGGAACATAAGGAGTAGAGACTAACTACACATAGAATCCATTGTACCCAACATGCCCCTTTTTCCATAAGGAAATGGGGACCCACCTTTTCTTTCAAACTATGATCTCTCATATGTTTATGTAAAGTTTGTGAATTCTAGGAAATTTCACTTTTTTGGAGGATAATATTAGCATTGTGTTTATGAGACTAACTTGTGTATTGCAGATGAATTCTTCAGGTTCAAAGTCTTAAGGTTAATTATTTTAACCTTTGTCCAAACTTATCTTTCAGATGTTATGTTTTGGGAAATTTTTGGTCTCATTCTATTTCAACCTTATTCTTTTGTGAAGCCTTTTTTTTTTGTCATATAAATTGCTATGAACATTTTGTTTGAAATAATTCTCTTGAAAGAATTCAGCCTATAAAATTTTGGCCTTAAGGAATTCTAGACCATATACACTTTCCCCAAAATAAATTCCTTGAGGGATTATTCCTTTAAAACATACCCTTTAGACTGTTGCCAAAGTACCCTTTAGCATTTTGAAATTACCCTTTAGAGCTTTTGAAATGTTGTTTTTGCCTTGCCAACCTACCCTTTGGCCTTCCTAAAGTAAGCCCTTCAAAAAAAAATTTGACCCAAAGTAGACCCTTTGATTTCTTTCCACCTATCCTTCAAAACACTTCCAAATAGCCTTTTGGCCTCTCTAAATTGACAATTTAACCCCTTTAACCACTTCTTTTAGGGCACATACCCTTTGGTTTTTATGCTACATACCCTTCAAAACTTTTTTTGAACCCTTTACCCTATATGAATTATCATTTAGGACATTTATTTTGACCTTTATTACCTTAAAAAAGTGCCCTTTGATCTTTTTGAATGAACCTTTTCACCATGCACATGCCCTTCAGGATTTTTGTCCTGCACCTTTGCCCTAAACCATTTCCTTTGGACTTTTTTTTTCAGACATTTTGTCATGATGCAAAATCCTTGAAACAATTGCTTCGAAGGGTACATTCCCTTTAAACTTACTAAACTAAATTTTCAACCCTTTTAAAGTGGCCATTTACCCTTCAGGATTTCATCCTAGACATTTTTTCCTAAGCCAAATTCCTTCAAACATTATGTCTGAGAGAATCTAACCCTTCAAGTTAAAAGCACATACCCTTTGGGTTTTGTGAAACTTACCCTTCATAACCTTTGAAGTGACCTTTAGTCATACGAAAGTTCACTTCAAAGATCAAAGGTGCCCTTTAGCCCTTTAAAACTACCCTTCAAGACCTTTTAAGTGACCCATAGATGTACAAAAATGCCCTTTGGGAATTTTAAAAAATACCCTTCAGCATTTGTGAAGTACACCCTTTGAGACTTTTTGTCATGGATAAAATGCCAAAAGTACCCTTTGAGTTTTGAAATACCATTTAGCCATGAGTTGTCCCTTTAGAATGATTATTTCAGGACTTCTACCCCATGAAAAGACTCTTTTAGAATAATTTCTATGAATATTTCATTTGAAACAATCCCCTTGAGGGAATTTTCCATGAACATTGACTTGAAAGCACTTTTTTGACATTATACTCCTAAGTACCTTATTATGGAGAACACTATTAGAATTATGCCATACTTATCCAAGTAGAGATAAAATATTTCCTATTTGATAAACACTAAGGACCCCCCACTAACCCAAGCTAACAAGTTTGAAAAGTGAATGTTGTATATTTATATTATATGAACTGGTATTCAATGTAGGATCCTATATAGATGATATGCAGCCATTGAAGCCATCATTTATATCCAAGTTAACTTGCAATCAAAGCATCCTCATTTCTAATAGTGATCAAGATCCTAGTTCATATCTTAGATATTTTTGTAAGTCTAATAGTGACTAAGCTAAGAGTTGAAGTGATTACATAATACATAACATATCGAAGGGAATTGCAATAGTCTAGAATATGTAGCTATGGCTTCTTCATCCAAGATATTCTGAGGAGCAAATCTCCCATCTACATTATCAATCAAAGATTCTATAGAGTTAAAAGACACTATCTTTCATGTAGAGGTATTTCAAGATAAGTATCATAACTATTCACAAATCTAGGATTCTATTGATTCAGTTGACATGTTTTCAGTAGATGATGAAATGATACTAGCATAAAGGTTGTTTATTCAAGAACTTCTAGCCTAAAAATTCAATAAATTACATTTCACCATGGCCAAACTAGAGGTTAGGCAGTTCATAAAGCTTCTTAAGTATTTATTCTTTTTTGGCAAAATATCATAGGATGTTTATCTACTACATTCTTTTGGTTATACAGTGGTTGTGTACATCTCTAAAAGTAATTTTCAAAGGTATATATCTCTCAAAATATTAGACATCTACTATGATAAACACTCAAGTGTATTTTAAAGTAAAAACTTCAATCCCAAAGGTGCTCTCCTCTTGGCTACTCTTGGACCTATTTATCACCTGGCAAGGGATGAAGCTGAAGGGAGTGTTTCTAATCAATAAATTCAAGATGGGAATCTAGATAGGTATGGCTTTACTTAATAGATTTTATGGTATTCCTAACATCCATTTTGTAAATTTAGATTAGGTACCATTACTATACATTATGCTATCACATGATGCTACTTATTCCTTGGGTAAAGTCATCAATTTGAGATTGAGAGAGAAAATTATACATAAGGATAAACATCCCACCCCCATGAGAGATTTTTATATGATGTCCTATTTGGTGGATGCAGTCATGGGAACTTGTTATAAGGACTTGTGCAATCTATGGACTCCAACAATAGATTGATTAAAAATAGAATTTATGACCATTACTAATTCGTGCATGTATGTGCTTACCACAAGCATATGGTCAGGATATGTGAAGACGTTTACCCAAAGGTATGGAAAGCCATTCATGGCTCACCTATGCCTCAACTTGGAGAAAAAATTATAAAGAATTTGAGAAAAAAAGGAAACTATTTCTTGTACCTAGATTTTACTATCATCATGGTTTGGGAAAATAATTTTAATCCCTTATGTCTCCTGAAGTATGTACTAGATAAGTTGTCTAAAAGGAGATTTCTTTCCAATTATGGAATAACATTGAGGAAGATTTGGCCAAGTAGAAAAAAGGACTTATGCTTTGGAATCTTAATTTCAATTGGTAGAATGACATACACTATGAGATAATATCATGGAGATGTTGGAACAAAGTGTAATCATTATGGCTTCCCCACAATGACACGTAGAGACTGGGATCCTCATGCGTGAATCTAAAAACATATCCATGGGTTTAACATTCCTTACTACCACTTGCTATATTTTTATGATTTTATTTTTATGAATGATAAATTAGATGAAAAAGTGATAGATGAGCACATATTACTGGACTACAAGAAAATCATTTTAGAATGATCCAAATCAAACCTAGTATCTCCACTAGGGAACTGGATAGCTAAAGAGCTCTCTTTAAAGGATGACAACATTTATATTTTTAGTCGGGACAATCTAGAGAATAAGAATCTTCTTCATCCCAATGACTTCCATTAAAATTGAAACTAAAATCAGTAAAGAGAACACCTAGGCTCCTTGAGCCTAGTACACAAAGAGGAGGAGAAAGAGGAGATCTTATCATCTTAGACTTTGATGAGGAGGAGGACAAGATGCAAGAAATGCATGTTACCAACATTGGTCTAGTTTCTATGGTTACCCCCCCATGTATCTATTATTTCATCTATTATGGTTAGCTACTTCACAAGCAACATCATCCACCTCCTAGTACTCTCCCATTTAATAAAAGACTCTTTTGGTCTATTCCAAGAAGCCCAAGACTCCTACAACATACCTATAATGCATGCATATCAAATCCTACCTTTAAGTTCACAACCATCAAGGGCAGATGAGGTGGTCATCAAAGACATGATAGATGAATCAAATGAAGAGGCTAAGTTGGAGACAATCAAGGCTATGCGTATTTAGGTTAACTCCATTGAGCTTAATCTCCAAGGTACATAGACCTTTTCTAGTTTTATTTTGAGTTCAATTTGCATTTTTGATCAGATACATATCTCTTTTATGGAAATCTCCCATTCCCTTTACTACATCCACCCCTTTTTTCCCTTCCACCTTTGTGCCCATTCCTTTCATTTCCACAATCACCATTGATCCTTCCATTATCACTACCATACCATTTCCCATGACTATTTGCTCTATACCTACTGGTACTTATACCATGAGAGTTCAAAAAAAGTAGGCTTCTGGTTGTGTTGCTACATCTTCAACTTCCACTCCTATCACTTCAGACAACATAGCCTTAGCCTTATGTATGTTAAACTCCTATAGTGACACGTATATTTAGATTCTCATTATAAATTAGAAAAATCATTGTAAAATTTACTTTGTATTTTCTTTTACATGCACACATTGCATATTCTTGTAAAGTTAATTTGTCTATTTATAGCTTTCTTTAGCTTTTCTTAAAATGGTTTTAAACCACAATTAAAACTACACATTCTAACCACCACATGTAACAATCATGCACCCCTTTCCCAAGGTATATAAATACAATTGTACCCCAACTTTATTTTTTGTCAATTTTTTTTGGAATATAGAGCAACAATCCATTTTGGTTATCAAGCAAAGTGTTTGAGTATTTTCTTTCCACTATTATGATATTAGTTATTATTTCTAAGTTTGTTTGCTTTAATAAACTTTAGTATGCTAAAGTTGCAAATAGATTATTAATTGTTTTGATCAATATGCTAATCTTCAATGTGAAATAGCTATTAAAAATTGGTGAATGTATTGATTGAAATAATCAAGTTAGATTGAATCATATTTTTGGATGTGTATTGGTGTTTTCTTAGTGTAGTTTTTTGAGTGTGTGCTATAACTACCTTGGATAATTCATTAGTCGAAGCCATAATCTCCTAATTGAAGGGTGTGTAATAACTTTCTCAATATGATAAACCTTCATCTGAGGATTATAGACTTCTTACATCTTTGTTCCCTTAGACTTCCTAGTTGTGTATGTTTGCATGTGTGTAATTACTTCTAGCAATAGGCATTGGTTTTAATAAAATATAGAATTGTGTAGAAACCAACTAGAGAAGTAATTCTTAAGACCCATAGAGATTTATTTTCTACCCTACCTTACTTTTTTTTGTGTTTTGTTATTAAGATAAACCCACTCTAGATTATAGGCCATCTATCCATCCAAGTCACATAGGAATTTAACTTGTTAAAAATCCATACCTCCATCCAAAATCTTGTCAACAACTTACATAACCTACCTGCTATTCCATTAACAAGTTGTCAAAGACTACATACCTATAACTCATGCCCTAGAATGGAGTTTACCTCTATTGAGATCCTAAAATATTAGAGGCTACCTTATTATGGTTGTGGTGTGCATAAAACCCGTATCAATAATTTCACTCGTACTAGAAGGAGGACTTGAGTTTCCTCCCAATAATAGAGGTTATCCCTTATGTAGAGTTGCACTAAAGTCACCTAGGAGAGTGACCAGATTTAATTCTGAGGCTAGTTTACTAGTATCACCCTTGGCAAGCCATAGGAGACCTAGAGCTACGCCAATAGATCTATTTTATAATAATCCACCTCCACTAGGGCACCCTTTACTCGTAAGGAACCCTTTTCTCATTAATCAACGAATGACTCATTAATAACCCTAGTTAGTAGTATCTTCCATTGTTTTCCTAGGGGACTATATGATTTACCCTAAAACCTCAAGAAATATCTACCATCCTTCTCTCCTTCAAGGCCAAGGACTGCAGAAGAGCATATTAAATTTGTTAAAGCTACATCAAGATTAATGAATATATTTGATGAGGATGTTGCATGTTATTTATTCCCTTTTACTTTAATGGATAATAATTATTATTGGTATTTGAATCTAACATGAAAATCCATCACCAATTAGGAGGACTATTAAATGATTTTTCTTGTATAGTTTGGATAGGTCACCAATCTTAGATTAGTATATCAGCACTTCACCAGCATGAAGAGGGAATCTAATGAACCCATCCATGCCTTTAACATAATATGGTATAAGATGTACAATTGGTTGATCTTGGGGTACAAACCACAACTAGCATTAGTACTAGAGATGTACAAAATGTCTTAGACCCCATTACTATTGTATTCCTAAGAAGAACACATGTTACCAATACTTTGACATAAACATTTAAATAAGTCATTAGCATCAATAAGAAACTCAACCCATAGACACTTGGGGTACCTACTATTAACAATGTATTCCCAGTTCTTAATCTGATATCACATGTGAAGTAAAATGTTCTAACTTATAATCAAAATCAATTATATATGCTACCTTCACTGACATAAATGATGTATCCAAATCTTGGATATCTAAAAAATCATGTGACAAGTAATAGTTACCAACAAAACTAGCATGCAACTATGCTTCTTATAGCTATTCTACAAGGTGAAAATTCTATAAAAGTTAAATTAGATTTTATTCAAAAGATGGTTCAGAAATTGAGTAACAATTTTTTGTATATGCAATGAAAGATGGGTAATATTAATGATCAAGTGGGAAACCAGAACACTAGGTTTTAAAGATATAATAGGCCATGCAATAGACCTATAAATAATATGGAGCAACCTAGCAAAATCCTTGAAATCAATATCAGTAAAATATCTCCCCAATTGGTGCATGATACATAATACACCCTAACACGATGAGCTTGATTGTGTTGAATTCTATACAATGTTATAAATATTTTAAAGGGAAGTAACTAGGTAAGATCATATGAATAATCCACCAAAATCTCATCAGGACATTAAATCTTCTAGCACAACCATGTTCTTTGTGACCCATGAATTTCCCTTCCCAAGAGAAGATGACAATGAACCACAAGATAATATAGATAAAGTTCATGATTTTCAATAGTTTTAGAGAGGTACATACAACATGAGAAATAAATAAACTTTGACTAAATCAATTCCTCCAAACACCATAGCAATTTTTCCCAATTCTAAAGTATACAACAATCCACCCCCTTCAAAACAGAATGATTTGATAATAAGCAATGAAGAATCGAGAAAATTTGGAGAATAAAACATTGTGGAAGATATGAAGAAAATCAATGAAAATATCATGCTTCATGATTTAGCCCAAATCACTAAACAAAATAAGCTTCTATGGAAGTCTATCATTGGAAAGACCCCTATGGAGAAAACTAGGACAACTTCAAACAAAGCCAAAAAAGTAAAATTAGTTGATATTAATGTCATCTATAAGAGTAAGCCCAAAGTACCACCATTCTTGCTAACCATCAGAGCATTCAATAAGAATATTCATAATTTTTTAGTTGATTCTAGATCATCTACAACTATTATTCCTACTTCTATATGTAAAAACCTTGGTCTTACTCCCACCCCTTCAAAGAGATCAGTCTCTCAACTAGATAAAATGGTAGTACTAGTGGTGGGAGAACTTAATAATGTACACATTCAAGTAGCATCAGAATCAAGAGTCTAAATGACTATAGATATCTTGGTAGTGGACATACCAAAAGGCTACAAGTTATTATAGAGCAAAGACTAGTCCAAAATGCTTAATGGGTATCCTTCCATAGACTTCTCACACATCTAGCTATCATGGAGAGGATTTATAAATCATATCAAGATTAATAGAGAGACAAGAAAGAAATATCCCATCATAAAATACATGTCAAAAATGAAGAGGTAAAGTATGACTCTCCCTCATTGGGCATTTATACTTTTACCATTCACAATTTGGTGTAGAACCTGGAACCTAAAGTTTTAAATAAACTATGAACAATGCATTTGATGGAGCCAAATCCAAGCAAGGATCAGGTGTGAGAATCAAGCTAATCAATCTTCAAGGTAAGAAGTTCTTGGCCACCTACATATTGTAGCTTCCATATATGAATAATAGAGCTGAGTATGAGGCTCTAATCTTAGGACTATATTTTGTGCTTAAGAACAATGTAAAATAAACAAAAGTATTTGAGGACTCAAGGCTATTAGTTCACTAGATAATAAAAAAATACTAGTGTAAAATATCTTATTTGAATAGGTATAAGCATAGAGCATGGTATTTAATTGAAAGCTTTGAAGCTTTCAACATAGTACCACTCCTGAGAGAACAAAATCAAGACACTAATTCACTAGCCACTGCTACTGCCAATCTATAACCACTATAGGAATCCAAGGTAAAAATATTTTCTATTGAATTGGTTCTTTATCCCTCTATTTTAGATAATGTAGAAAACTTCTAGGCTTTTAATGATGACTAGTAGATCATCAAGTTCTTGACTAATTCAAGGGATTTTAAGTCCCAAATCATTGATGACAAGGATGTCAATCACCTTTGTCAAGAAGAAATGGATAAAGAAGGCATTATCCATCTTAAAGAGAATCAAATACCAGTTAGCTTAGTCTACCTGAAAACTCCTTTTGACTTGGATCCTTAGGCACAATAACTTCGACAACCTAAGGTCAATGAATCAAATTTTAAGAAAAAAAATCTAAGAGATGAACATAATCTATGTTATGTCAATATTGGTCTTAGATGTACTCTTGAAGAAAGGAAGTGAATGAGGGATTTAATATCTCAGTACAAGGATGTTATCATTTATACATATGAGGAACTAAAAGTGTATGACCCCCAGGTCATCACTCACATAATTCCTTTGAAGCAAGACTATAAGTTGTTTAGATAGAGGCAAAGACCAGTGAACCCTATTCTAGAGCCTCTTATTTAGAAAGAAGTGGAGAAGTTATTAAGTACCAAAATTATCTTCCCCATATGGCACTCTACTTGGGTGGCTAATTTGGTCCCAATAATAAAAAAGAATGGCAAAATTAGACTATGCATGGACTTCAAAAATCTGAACAAAGTTTCTAAAAAAGATAATTACCCTCTATTGTCATTGGAGGAGGTAATACAAATCATGATTGGTTATGAAATGATGTCATTTTTAGATAGATTTTCAAGCTACAATCAAGTATTAGTGCTATTTAAATATTAGATGAAGACTACATTTACCATTAAATGGGGAACTTGTGCATACAAAAGGATGCCATTTGGCCTAATCAACACAGGAGCTACCTTTGAATGCACCATGGATCACACCTTAAAGGGATTGATTGGGAAATACATAATTATTTACATGGATGACCTCACAATATTTTTAAATAATAGAAAGGATCATATAGCTTACCTATAGTGTATATTTAAGTGGTGTAGAAGATTTGGTGTTTCATTAAATTTGAAGAAAATCATATTCAGAGTCACTAAAGGTAAACTATTGGGACACATCATCACTAAGGATGGGATCACCATTGATCCTAATAAAATCTAGGAAATTTCAAAGATTTAGCCACCAAATAGTAAAAAGGAGCTAAAATCATTCTTTAGAAATATCAACTTTGTAAGGAAATTTATCTCAAGGTTTGCAGAAATCATCAAGCCTCTAAACACCTTGATCAAGTAATATGCCAAGATAGAATGGACAATCAAAGCCAAAAATTCTTTTTAAGACATCAAGGATGTGATATCACAAGCTCTAATATTAATTATTCTAGACTTTAAAAAGGATTTATATCTATACTCCTTTGCTTTTGAACACATAATTATTATCATTATCACATAAAAGAAGGATAAGATAAAACACCCAATCACCTTCATGAGTATAAATTTTAAATATGTTGAACTCCAATACTCCATGATCGATAAATAGATATTTTCCCTTGTTAAAGTAGTGAATAAATTTAGACATTACATTTTAAGGAACAAAACCATTGTTATTGTCCCAGACCGTACTATCAAACTCACCTTGTCACAGAACAAGCTAGGGGAATATGAGGAAAGTGGGTGGCTAAGCTCTAAGAGTTTGACATAGAAATTAGTCTTGTAAAGATCATCAAAGGATAAGGCATTATTTAGCTCATGACTGAGTCTGATCCATGAATCACTATTAAAGAGGTATGTAAAGCACAATTTTTTAAAGGTGAGTGGTATACAAACATAATTCAGTACTTACTTATGGGAACTTGTCCCCTAGAATATAATAGAGAAAGGAGGATAAATTTGAGGCTCAAAGCTGCTCATGTCATGACAAAAAATGGAATTCTCTATATAAGGAACTATGAAGGTATATATATATCATAGATGTGTATCTACAGAAGAGGTCAAGGATATCTTGGAAAATTTACATCAAAAGATAGGTAGTGGTCACCTAGCTGGCAATACCACAACCCATAAAATCTTGAGATTGGGATACTATTAGCCAACCATATTCAAGGATGTTTACATGAATGTCAAAACTTGTCATGAATGTCAAGCATTGGCTAAAAGGGAAGTTCTTGTAGCCATGCCCCTATAACCAGTTATTGAAGGAAGTCTATTTTCATAATGGGGCTTGGACTTCATTAGTGTAATCAACCCAAACTATTCAATCAACCATAAATTTATGCTTATGGATATAGATTATTATACTAGATAGACAAAATTAGTTACCATAAAGAATATCAGAGCACAAGCTATGATTCTCTTTTTAGAGGAACATATTATTACTAGTTTCAACATGCCTATCTCTCTGATCTGTGACAATGAGCCAACATTTATATTAGTATAGGTCATTGAGTGGGCACATGACAATCAAATTATAATCAAGTCAAATTATAACCACTACCCTTATGGGAATGGATTAGCTAAATCAAAAATTAAAAATTTGATTGAGGCAATCAATCTAGAAGTGAGTAGGGGACAAGCCTAGAGATTGGCACAATATACTAAAGTATGTTCTTTAGGCAGATCAGATGAGATGCAAGCAACCCTTAAAAGTTTCACCTTACCTAATGGTGTATAGATGTAAGCTAGTTTTTCCAATCACATTAAATCTACCCACTTATCATTTCATATAAGATTACATGGAACCAAGTGATAAATTAGAATCAAGACTACTTGATATAATAGAAATGGAGGATTCAAAGACTAAAGCTTTGTAGACATTTAGCAAACACTAGGATGTAGTTAAAAGGTGGTTTGACAAAAGAGTAAAAGTCAAAGCATTAATAATTTTAGATATGGTGTTGCTATGGGATAAATCCCATGAAAAAAAGGACAACATGACAAGTTTTCTCCATTATGGATCAGACCATATCAAATTTTAGAGATCATGGGTAATAATGCATTTTGTTTGAAAGACCTCTAGGGTAATGAGCCTACATATCCAATTAATGGATAATTCCTAAAACATTAATTTAGAGCTATTTCATCTATGGATATTACTGATTGAGAGGATTCAAATAAGCTTAGACATAAGACTAGATTAGATTTCCATGCTTTCTAGAATATATTTTCAAAGTTTTTGTAGATTAGTCTTTCCTACTTTCAGTAGTGTGCTTTCTAGAGTAGTTTTCTATTTTCTAAATTAGTCATCTTTGTTTTCTTATTTGGTGTTCAAAGTTGTGTTTTCTCTAATTATTTCCAAAACTAAAATCTAAAACAACCGACTTATTAAAAAGGGGAAAGTTTAAATCTTGACACATTTGGAGATTAGTATACAGTTTGGGTATATTTTTTTGTTTTGAGTTCTTTAGAATGAAATTAGACAATCAAAGTTTATTTTAGATGGTGTCACAATTAAATACTTTTTTCAGGCATGTGGAAGTTGCTCTCACAACATTTATATAAATTTAGAAAGTTTTTTTGTTTTATTGGATCAAATGTACTTATCAAGATTATACTTGATGGAAATGATAATTCTGGGTGTAGATCTAGCTGGTAGGGACATTCTAGTAATGATTTATTCTATAATTATACCAGCTCATTGGGGTTCTATCTCTTCTTTTTCAAAAGAAAAAAAAATAAAAATAAAGAACCAATGAGTTCAAAAGAGCAAAATAAAATTAAAAGAAAAGGCTCATATGATGAAATAGGGTCAATGTACCATGCATCATGGTTAAAAGAGAAATAATGGAATTATAAGAGAAAGAACCTAAGGTATCTTTATCAGGGCTATGAATGCCTAGTTGGTAGCAGAGTAATGCTTTAGTTTCCCTTATTTTCAAAAGATACTATAATGAAACCTATAGCCTCATCAAAAAATTTAAAAAAAATCATCATAGTAAGGCATAAATGAATACACACTTAACATACTCAGATCCAATAAATTTGAAGGCAAGTATGTTGTGTGAATCTAATCAGGAGTCTCTTTCATGTTTCTCATTTTAGTATTCTTTTGTGGCACACTTCATGATTAATTTAGGATTGCAAACCAAAGCTATGGGTTCTCAAACACTCAAGAGTATTCCCCCTGTAAGTTGCCATTTTTTATACCCAACATCCCCCTTTTTCCATAAGGAAATGGGGATCCACCTTTTCTTTCAAAATATGATCTCTCATATGTTTATGCAAAGTTTGGGAAATCTAAGACATTTCATTTTTTTGAAAGATGATATTGGTATTATGTTTATGAGACTAACTTGTGTATTATAGATGAATTCTTTGGGTTAATTTTTTTGGCCTTCATGCAAACTTATCTTATAGATGTTATGTTTTGAGAAATTTTTGGTCCTATTCTCTTTCGACCTTATTCTTTCAAGAAGCCTTATTTTGTTGGAGAAATTTTTGTGGACATTTTATCTAAAAGAATTTATCCTAAAAAATTTTGGCCTTAAAAAGTTCTAGACCTTATACACTTTCCCCAAAATAAATTCCTTGAGGGATTATTCCTTTGAAACACACCCTTTGAACTATTGCCAAAGTACCCTTCAACATTTTGAAATTTCCCTTTCAAGCTTTTGAAAAACCTTTTTTACCTTGCCAACCTACCCTTTAGCCTTTCTAAAGTAGACCCTTTAGGCAAATGTTTGCCCTAAAGTAGACCCTTTAGGAAAATGTTTTCCCTAAAGTAGACCTACCCTTTAAAACCCTTCTAAGTATCCCTTTGGCATTTCTGAATTAGCCATTTAACCACTTTGACCACTTATTTTAGGGCACATACCCTTTGTGTTCTATGCTGCATACCCTTTGGAACTTTTTAAAAACCCTTTACCTTATGGGACTTATCTTTTTGGATATTTATTTTGACCTTTGTTGCCTTAAAAAATTTCCCTTCAATCTTTGTGAATGAGCCTTTTTGCCATGGACATGCCCTTTAGGAATTTTGTCCTATACCTTTACCCTAGACCATTTCCTTTGGAAATTTTCTTTTGGACATTTTGTCCTGATGCAAAATCCCTAAAACAATTCCTCCAAAGGGAACATGCCCTTCAAACTTACTGAGCTAGCGCTTCGGGCCTTTTAAATTGGCCATTTACCCTTCGAGATTTTTTCCTAGACCTTTTTTCCTTAGCCAAATTCTTTTGTACATTATGTTTGAGAGAATCTGACCCTTCAAGTTAAAAGCACATACCCTTCAAATTTTGTGAAACTTACCCTTCAAGACCTTTGAAGTGACCCTTATCCATATGAAAATTCCCTTTAGAGATCAAAGGTACCCTTTAGCCCTCCAAAACTACCCTTTATGACTTTTGAAGTGACCCACAGACTTATGAAATTACCCTTTGGGAATTTTAAAAAAATCCCTTCAACGTTTACAAAGTAGACCATTCAGGACTTTTTGTCATGGAAAAAATGCCAAAAGTACCCTTTGGGGAGTTTGGAAATACCCTTAAGCCATTATTACCCCTTTAGAATGATTGTTTTAGGACTTCTACCCCATGAAAAGACTCCTATGGAACAATTTTTGTAGACATTTCATCTGAAACAATCCCCTTGAGGGAATTATCCATAGACATTGACCGCACTTTTTTGACATTATACTCCTAAGTGCCTTATTATGGAGAACCCTATTAAAATTGTGCCATACTTAGCTAAGTAAAGATAAAATATTTCCTATTTGATAAACACTAAGGACCCCCCACCAACCCAACCTAACAAATATGAAAAGTGAACATTGCATATTTATAGCACATAAAATAGTATTCAATGAAAGATCCTAAATAGATTATATAGCCATCGAAGTCATTAATTACATCCAAGTTAACTTGAATTCAAAGCATCCTCATTTTTGATACCTACCAAGATCCCTAGTTCATATCTTAAATATGTCTATGAGTTTAACAGTGACTAAGTTAAGAGCTGAAGTGATTACATAGTACATAGCATATCAAAGGAAATTATAGCAATCCAAAATATGTAGCTATGGTTTCCTCATCCAAGATGTTATGAGGAACAAATCCCCCATCTGCATTCTCAATCAAGGATTTTATATAGTTTAAGGACATTGTCTTTGATGTGGAGGTATTGCAAGATAAGTATCACAAATATTAACAACTCTGGGATGATATTGATTTAGTTGACATGTTTTCATTAGATGAAGAAATGATACTAGTAAAAAGGTTGTTAATTTAAGAAATTATAGCTTTAAAATGCCAAAGATTGAATTTTTCCATGACCAAACCAAAGGTTATGCCATGCATAGACCTTCTCAAAGATTTGTTATTTTTTGGTAAAAAATTATAGGACATTTATCTACTACATTATCTTGGTGATACAGTGGCCGTGTGCATCTCTAGAAGCGATTTTCAAAGGTATCTATCTCTCAACATACCAGATATCTACTATGATAAACACACTTGGGTGCAATTCAAAAAAGAAACTTCAATCCCAAAAGTGGTCTTATCATGGCTACTCTTAGATTAGTTTATTACTTGGTAAGGGATGAAGCCAAAGAGAGTGATTCTGATGGAAAAATTTAGGATGGGATTTTGGATAGGTATGGATTTAATTAATAGATTATATGGCATGCCTAGCATACATTTTGTTAATTTATATTGGGTACCATTAATATACATGATGTTTTTGTATGATGTTACTTATGCCTTGGGGGAAGTCATTAGTTTGAGATTAAGAGAGCAAATTATGCTTAAGGTTAAATGTCCCACCCTATAGGATATTTATATATGATGTCCTATTTGGTAGACACAGTCATGGGAATTTTTAATAAGGACTTGGGAAGCCTATGGGATCTAACCATAGATTGCATAAAAAATAAAATCTATGACCATTACCAATTCATTCATGCATATGTTTACCACAAGCATATGGTCAAGATATGTGAAGATGTTTACCCATAGATATGGCAAGCCATTCATGGCTCACCTACGTCTCAACTTGGAGAAAACATTCTAAATAATTCGAGCAAAAAAGGAAACTATTTTTTGTACCCAAATTTTACTATCATCATGGTCTATGGAAATAAGGTTGAGCCCCTATGTCTCCCAAGTATGTACCAGATAAGTTGGCTAAATAAGAGATTGATTTAAAATTATGGAATAGCATTGAGGAAGATTTGGCCAGGTAGAAAAAGGGATTATACTTTGAAAGCTTAATTTCAATAAAACATCTTGGAGATGTTGGAACAAAGCAGAATTATTATGGCTTCCCCACAATGGCATGTAGAGATTGGGACCCTCGTGGGCAAATCCAACAACATATCTATGGGTTTAACATTCCTTACTTCCATCAACCATATTGTTATGATTTTATTTTTATGAATGTTAAATCAGATGAAGTGATAGAATGAGCATAGATTACTAGACTATAAGAAGATCATTTGAGAATGATCCCAACCAAACCTAGTATCTCCACTAGGGAATTGGACAACTAAAGAGCTCTCTTCAAAGAATTACAACATTCAGATTTTTAGAGGGGATAATCCAGAGAATAGGAAGCTTCCTCACCCAAGGACTTCAATTAAAATTGAAACTAAAATTAGTAAATAGAGAACTCAGGCTCCTTGAGCCTAGTACATAGAGAGGAGGAGAAAGAAGGGATCCTATCAGTCTAGAATTTGATGAGGATGAGGAAAAGATGTAAGAAATTCTTGTCACCTATTAGGGTTTCTACTTCATAAGCATCAGTATCCACCTTCTAGGTCCCTCCCATTTAAGAAAAGACCCCTTTGGTCTATTTAGGAATCCTAATACTCCTACAGGTATCCCTACAATGCATGAATATTAAGGCCTACCTCCAAGTTTACAACCATCAATGGATGATGAGGTGGTCATCAAACACATAGCAGATGTTTTAGATGAACAGGTTGAGTTGGAGATAGCCAAGGATATGAGTCTTCAGGTTGATCCCATTGAGCTTAATCTCCAAGGTACATGGACCTTTTCTAGTTTTCCTTGAGTTAAATTTCCATTATTGATTAGATACCCATCTCTTTTGTGGAAGCTCCCATTCCCTTTGCTACATTCACCCCTTTTTTCCCTTCCACCTCTGCTTCCATTCCTTCCATTTCCATAATCACCATTGATCCCTCTGTTATCAGTATCATAAAATTTCCCATGGCTATTCCCTCTATACATACTAGTACTTCTACCATAAGAGTACATAAAAAGAAGGCTTATAGTAGTATTGATAGATCTTTAGCTTCTACTTCAACTTTTATTCCTACTAAAGCCATGCAATAATTTGAATAATATAGCCTTAGCCTTGCATGTGTAACTCTTTTATCAGAACATATATTTGGATTCTATTTATAAATTAGATAAATCATTGTAAAAATTATTTTGTATTTTATTGTACATGCACATGTTGCATATTCTTATAAAGTCAATTTGTCTATTCATATATTTTTTTTAGCTTTTCTTAAAATAGTTTTAAACCATAGTTAGAACTACATGTTCTAACTACCACATGTAACAATCATGCATAGACTTAGAGGATGAGGTGACCCCTTCCCAAAGGTCTATAAATATAATTATACCCCAACTTTATTTTTTGTCAAAAAAATTTGGAATACAGAGCAATAAGCCATTTTGGTCATCAAGAGAAGTGTTTGAGTATTTTCTTTCCACTGTTGTGATATTAGTTATTATTTCTATGGTTATTTGCTTCAATAATATTTAGTGTGCTAAAGCTATAAATATAATCTTGATTGCTTTGATTAATATGCTAATCTTAGATGTGAAATAGCTATTGAATATTGGTGAATGCATTGATTGAAATAATCAATTTAGATTGAATCATAGTTCTGGATGTGTATGGTGTTTTCTTGGTGTAGTTTTCTAAGTTTGTGCTATAACTACCTTAGATAATTCATTATCCCAAGACCTAATCTCCTGATTGAAGGGTGTGTAACATCTACCCTGATAGGAATAATATTTGTTTGAGGTTGGTGGACTTCCTATGTCTCTATTTTCTTAAACTTCTTAGCTATGTCTGTTTGCATGTGTGAAATTTTTGCTAGCAACAAGTATTGGTTTTATGAAAATATTGGACTATCTAGAACTAACCAGAGAAGTAATTCTTGAGACCCACAAAGATTTCTTTTCTACCATACCTTACCTTATTTTTGTGTTTTCTTATTAAGATCAACCCACTATATATTATAGGCCATCTATCCATCTAAATCACATATGAATTCACCCTATTATAAAGCCATACTTCCATCCAAAACCTTGTTAACAACCTGCATACCCTACCTGATATTCCATCAATAAGTTGTCAAAGACTGATAAGTACAACAAATGACTTGGAGTAGAGTTTACCTCCATTGAGATCCTAAAATGTTAGAGGTTACCTCATTATGACTTTGGCATGCATAAAAACCACATCAATAAAACCTTCTTAATTGGAATCAAAATTGGTTCCATAGTACTCACACATGTTGCTAATGAATTCTCTATATAGTTTCTTCCATGAGGTACTATTTGAATGTTGAATACATCAAAATCCTCTATCAAGTTCCATATTTGGATTTAGTATCTAGATAGGTTCTTATCATTACCATTTTAGATTCTTATTTGTTTAACCACTAGTTTTGAGTTGCCAAGTACCTTGAGATTCTTGACTTTTTTCTTTATAGAATATTGGAGACTATGAATTAGTGCCTCATATTCAACTACATTGTCCATGTAAGTAAATTTCAGGTTAAAGGAAACTAAGTATGACTTCCCTCATGGATTGATGAGTTAAACACCAACACCACACCCACTCTTAGACTTATATCTATCAAAGTTCAAAATCCACAAGTGATTTTTAGGTGTGTATGTAAGATTTTCGTGAGAAGTTGCTTATATAACATTAGACTCTTCATTAATTTTCTTAGCCTCTAGTAGGCATGCACTTTGTTTCAAATCTAATAAATATATTTTTGTTAGGTCCTCAGTGGTAGAATTATGTATAGGGATATCTATAATGGCTATTTTCTCATTTGAAGAGCTTGAAAGTTCCTTATTTTCACTTGGATCACCCTTTTTCACACTCTCATATGTTATGGTAGCACTAGAGATGATGTAATCTTGGGTGCACAAAGGAAATCATCCTCATATATTTTATCTAACTCCTTAATTTTTTTTTTCTATTGTATGGATAATAGGTTAATGGTGAGATTTACATGATTTTATGCTTATTTTTCAAATGAATAAACCTCAGGTTTAGACTCTTCATACAAGATTTTATTTGTTTTATTATACTTTATGATCATGTGATTCATTTTCATCTCATGCTTAATTCTAATTTGATTGGGTATGCCTCACCATGGGAGCCACATGTGAGAGAATTTGGCTACCATGTAACCATTCAATGTTCTCAACTAATCTCTATATAGAAGCATATCATAAGCACTAGGTATATCCACTACCTGAATTTCAATAAATTTTTTCACCCTAGGATCAGAGGCCAACTACATATAGATGTGATTCAACTCACTGACAATATTAACCTATGATTTATCCAATTGAAAAAAAATTCTATTTGAATTTGAAAGTCTCAAACCCAACTATTGGTAAATTATGTAAGGCATCATCTTTCTAGAAGTACCTAAATCTACCAAATAATTATGTAAGTTATTTACAAAAATATGAAATTTTAGGAGGAAAGGAGGAGTTTTAGTTTTCTCTTTGTATATTATAATGTGGGCATTGGTGTCCTATTAACTTCTTTCCCTCTAGGAGGAGATAAATATTTTATTAAAAAGTCTTTTTGGTTAAAAATATGGAGCACATCAAACATTGTTATATTGTTGATGAGGTCACTAATTATTCTATTTATAGCCTCATCCATAACTAGTTATATATCTTTTACCTATATGAATCCTTAGATTATCCATGACTTATGTAAATGAATGAATGATTATATGTGTGCATTAATATATACATGTGTTATGGATTAATGATGATTTTTATTTGATTATATTAGACTTGTGTAACCTTATTTAATAGACATTTGAAGGTTAGCATAAGACTACAGGATTCTTTCTTGGTCACAACACTTATAGAGAAGCCCATAACAAAAGGGGATTCTATCCCATAACAACTACCAAGCTATAGTATTTCACCTATAGGTTACTTGTATCAACTACCAAACTATATGATTTCCACCTGCAGGTTGTCCATAGCAACTACAAGCTTACACCTACAAGAACCCATAGCCACTACACATAACAAACCATTATTATGATAATAAGTAATTGGATTTTAAGGACATATCTATCTCTCTTAAAAATAAAGTAAATGATTTAAGAGGATCCTCCATAATATCTATACATACCCCTCACATAAATTGAAACTTGGATGTGCTACCAAAGGATGAATAAGACAGGGACAATGGAAAGGAGAAAAAGAAGCAAAACAACAAAGCAACATATATTTTCCTTTAACTAGTCAGTCTTAAAAATAAGTAACTTTAAGTTACTAACCACTTGAAGGTTGATTGGGTTAGTTGCAAAGTATTTTTACCTTTTTTTATTTTAGTGTTTTTGGTTGGCACTAATAAACTACGTTATGTATTTAATGGTAAAACCTAGATTATATTAAAGAGGATGGAATTATAGAAAGTAATTACATTCTAATTTTTAGAATATTATAATCTACTATAGCAATCTTTAATGGTTATAGATCTAAGTAATGAAAAGTTTGATTCTGTAAGAATATTTTCTAAGTCTCTTAGATAAGGATTAGAACTTAGTTCTGAATGAGGAGGTCCCCCTCGGAAGGAGTTGTAGTGAAGATCTTGACCCTTCTTAGATTAAAGTATGTTGTGTGAATTGATTTCATTACTAGTTTGATTATATAAAGTGTGATGCATGTGTGATTTACAAGTGTGAATAATTTATGCATTATATTATAATAATTTCCTTGTATATCTATATGGTGAAATTAGTATAGGTTTATTTTACTATAACCAACAATTAAATTAGCCTATGAATCAATAATGCATATATAGTGCTGACATCCTTGAAAAGCTTTTGTACCCTAGGTTGACAATTGATGTTAAGTAGATTTAAGAATATGGTATTAACTAGGTAATAAGTCTGACCAAAATTTTGGTGTCATTATTAGGGAGGTTGTCAATTATAAGTTTCTAGATTAATTTTACTACTTTCATTTCTTGCTTCCTAGATTAATTTTACTACTTTAATATCCTACTTTCATCAGATAACTTTACTACTTTATAGAGATAAAATTTCAATTCTTATTGTTTTGATTTCCATATTCCTTCATTTTATTTTATTTTTAATTTATGCATTATATTTATGCTCATTTTAAAATAACCCCTGAAACACAAAATGAGAAAAACTAACCCTGTGTAGGAAGGGACAGGACAACTAAAGGAGTGCCTCAATGTTTATATAGAGAGAAAGAGATTCTTTAGGGAGATTCCTATCAAACAAGCCACAAGTTGCTACCAGGAAAGAACCACAAGTACCTAGAATAACTGAAAATCCTACTAAAATATATACCATAAGTCAAAGGGCTCTTAAAGAAGGGAACACTAAAAACTAAAGGAGACAGCTTATAAAAGATGCACTATTAGCTTTAAAAAAGGAAATAGAAGTGGCAGAATCATTAGCTGATTTAGTAAAGAGAAAGGAAGAGGAAGAACTACACAAACTAAACACTCTAGAGAGTAACATCAAAAAAACATTCCAACAAAACTTTCTTGAATAAATCAAAGAAAGCTTAGGAGAGTCTTCAAACTTTTCATTTGGTAAAAATATTGTGGATCAATAGATAAACATTTACCATCATTCTAACCAAGGGATTGATATAAAATTTGAGGATGTGATCTTGAGTACCTTTGGTATCCATATCATAAGAAAATACATCATGAGTGGAGAAGGAGAATTTTTATAAGACAACAAGGCTCTAAATATAATTACTTTTGAATTTCTTATTCCAGATATAATGAGCATAACACAAATGAAATATATCCCACCGTCAGCCTTGCCCAATTTTAGAGGTACATTATCATATGACCTGGGCACATTTTTGTTTAAATTTGACATCCTCTATAGAAGCTATGAATATAGGCAAGATGCACCAAAATTGAAACTTTTGCCTGCCACCCTCAAAGACTCAACACTTCAATGGTTCATGGGACTAGGTAGTAATTAAGTCTATGATTGGGGAGACATAAAAAATAAGTTTTTAATTAAGTATCAAGAGTATGGATGAGGAATTAGAAATTATAGAAGAAATGACATCTTTAGGATAACTCAAGAAGAGGATGAGTCCTTGGAAGACTACATTAAATGATTCATGTTTAGTGTACAAAAATTAAAGCAAAGTGCACTAGCCTAAAAGGAGTTAGAGAAGATTTTATAGAAGCCTTAGACCTAACAAGTGGGGGAGATATCTCCTAAATGACATTCATAGATGTTAAAGAGCTAAATAAAAATTATTCTAGATCTACCATAAATAAAGTCAGGGGCAACAAGCTTCTAATAACAATTATAAGTGGCCTATCAAAGTTTGATGTTAGTAGCCTATTACAAGACATAAAATAGGATATCATTAGTCACTTAGTCACCAAACTAGATAGACTACACACAAGGAAAAAGTAAGTTATCTTGGATCAAGATTTGACCATCTATTATTCAGATTGCAAGAAGAAGAAGAAAGACTATAGGTGTCACGACGTTTGAGCTAGAGTAGCTAACATCATAGTTGAAGAACCAAAAATAGTAGAGTTACATGTTGTAAGAGGAGATGGGGACCAAGTTTTCTATGTTGTAAAATAAATCCATGGGTTCAATGACCATTTTATCTAGGTATGGAAAAAAAGCCACCTTTTATAAATTCTACCTTTTTTAATTCACAATTTTCAAATACTACTCCCAATTGGACTAGTCCATAGATGAACATCCTACCTCCCAATCCTAGCTAGAATCCACCTCAGACAAGCCACCCTCCACCTCTTGGAAGCCTCCACAAAATGTATCCCCACCTTGGTTACAAGCTTGTCAACCATCCCTAGTCCTACCCCTTGTAAACTAGTGGTAGTAGCCTTAGAGACCTAATCGACCCTAGGGAAACTATCAAGGAGGATTCCTTCCATAGCAATAACAACCTCCTACTCTTATACCCAATACACAAGATACACTCAAGACTAATCAGCTCCCTACCAAACCCATACAAAATTATACAAATAAGTTGGTATAATTGACATTTAGTATTAAACTTGTTTAGTACCCAACATATACAGTGAATATCAATGAAGTTCACCTATATTTAAGAAGAGTTATACCACCCCCAACCCCACCCATGATAATGGAGATAACTCAAGAAACTCTAAAAGATCATGCTAACCCACCTTCACCACTGAAAAAACTTTATGAACCAATAAATAAAGCTATCCCACCAAATTAAAAATGTCTTAGCCTTCAGCACCACACAACTGAGCTTGAATTTAACTTCATAGGGTAGCTCAATAATCTTTGTGTTAAAATTCCTCTCTTCCATGCCATCAAGGATGTACCCATATATTCCAAAGTTGTAAGAGACCTATGTATGTGTAAACCTAGAAGGAAGAAGAAAGATCTTAATATAGTGCATGTGATTAGCTAGTTGGTAGACATTATGCTAAGAAACACCCTACCAAAAAACTATTTAGATCCAAGATGACCAATAATAATAGTTTAGATCCATGACCATCAGTTGTCCAATGCATTAATAGACTTGGGGGCTATAATAAATGTAATGACAATTGAACCATGAAAAAATTATAATATCATCCCACATATACAATGCTATAAATGGCTAATAGGTCTACAGTCAGACCATAATGAGTCATTAAAGATCTTGTTATTAATGTAGATTCTTGAGAGTATTCTATATATTTCATTATATTACAACCAAAGTCTAGTTTGGGTGAATACCCTCTCATCTTAGGATGACCTTGACTTATCACAATAGATGTCTTCATTAGCTACAAATCAGGTAACATGTTGATATCCAATGGAAACCGCACTAAGAAGTTGGTATTCTATCTTCTAGCACAGTCATCCTTGGAACTAGATCATACATTATGGGCTAAAAAAATGAGGTAGACCAGCCTCTCTTGATTCTTGTATTTACCATAGACCATGCGTACACCATGGATAATAAATAGGAAGATATAATTCTCTCAAATGTTCTCTAGAATAATTACCAGATTAATCTTTAAGATCTCAACAACTTACAATGCATAAAGTGCCCATTTACCAACCTCTGGGTAGAATATAAATCTTCTACATCTATATAGGAAACATTCCATCATCTGTTGCCTCATAGCTATAGCTAAACTAAACCTATCAGATATTTATAAATGATGAAATCCCTTAAAAATAAAATTGAAATTTCTCTAGGAAAAACATTGTTTATTAATAACAAGTTGGAGTCAAATGAGGAAAAGTGCCTAGTCATAATGTTACATACAAACCAATGCACTTTTTCATAGGATTATGAGTATATGCAAGGAATTAGCCCAAAAACATGCACACATTAAATTTATATAAAAGAGGAGTACCAACTAATTAGATAACCACTACATAGGATGAATCTAGTTCTTAGAGAAATAGTCAAAGTGGAATTGTAAAAACTCATGACCATTGGATTTATATATCCCACCTTAGATAGTGGATGGGTTTCACCATTAGTAATTTCTCCAAAAAAATGGAGAGTGGCATGTTTGCATAGATTAAAGAGAAATTAATAAAGTAACTAGAAAGGATTATTTTCCTTTACGATTAATTGATCAGGTGCTGGAAACACTAGCAATAAACAAATATTTTGCCTTTTTGGATGGCTTTAATGGTTACAACCAGATTAGAATTATTCCTGAGGACTAGGATAATACCACCTTCACTTGTACTTGGGGTACTTATACTTACACTATATTATTTTTTGGGTTGTGAAATGTTATACAACATTTTAGAGGGTTTTCCTAAGTGTCTTTTCAGATTTGGCCAATGAATGTGTAGAAATCTACATGGATGACTTCACTATCTATGGAGAAATATTTGATGAGTTCTTGAATAACTTGAAGAAAGTACTACAACACTATTAGGAGAGCCATTTATCCTTAAGACATAAGAAATGATACATGTTAATGACAGAAGGCATTATCTTAGACCACAATGTATCTACTGAAGGAATCAATGTTGACCTTACAAAAATCAGCATAATGAAAAATCTTCTTGTACCTAAAAAATAGAAGGATATCAAGAGTTTTCTAGGACAAGATAGTTACTACAAAAGATTTATCAATAATTTTAGTAAAGTAGCAACACCATTATTTATTATCTTGACTAAAGATGCTAAATTCATATGGACTCCTGCCTATGATGCAACCTTCAAGAAATTAAAGGAATTATTAACCACCAACCCAGTTCTACATGGTCCTAACTGGAAGATTACCTTCCATATTCACATAGATGCTTTAGATACTACCTTGGGAGATATGTTAGGCCAAAAATAAGTACTCAGCTATGACATATATTTCATAAGCAAGAACCTACAGGCAACAAAATTAAATTACATGGTCACTAAAAAACAATTCTTGGTAGTAGTCTATGCTATCAACAAGTTATGTCACTATATAACTGGGTACCAAGTTTTTGTTCATATAGACCATGCAGCCATTAGGTACCTTATGAACAAACCAACTATCTTAGGTAGAGAGATAAGATGGCTCCTCTTATTACAATAATTTGATCTAATTATTATAGATAAGCCTAGTAAAGACAATGTCATGGTTGACTTCCTATCATGACTACAATCTCCTCAAGAGCATACCATAGTGGATGACTCATTTCCAAATGAGCACCTATTCTCCCTCACCCTTACCACATTTTGGTATGTTGATATTACTAACTACCTTATAATAGGGTTACTTCCATATCACTTCCTCCCTAAATAAAAAAGATCTTTGATTCAAAAAAGTGGTAGGTATTCTTCGCTATCCAAATTTCTTTTCTATACTAGGCCTAACTCCATCATCAGAAGATGTCTTAGAGAAGATGAAGCTTTAGACATCCTCAAAGCCTACCATGATTAACCTTGTAGAGGACACTTTGTAGCTAAATGTACAATAGTAAAAATATTAAATATAAGGTATTATTGGATCTCAATCCATAAAGATGCAATAATGTATACAACTCATTATGACAAATGTCAACATATGGGGAGACCCACATGTTTAGATGAAATGCCTTTACAACCTCAAATAGTTCTTGAACTATTTGAAATTAGGACCTATATTTTATAGGACCTTTTGATCCAAAATTAAATAATAAAGAGTACATCTTTATATATATATATATATATATATATATATATATTGATTATTTCACTAAATGGGTGGAAGTAAAGGCTCTTACACATGCCAAGGATGAAAATGTGGTATATTTTATCTATATAGAAATATTCACAAGATATGGTGTGCCATGAGAAATAGTCACTAATTAAGGACCATAATTTAATTTTGGTTTAATTACCACCCTGGTCCAACCATACAATATTAGAAATAAGAAATCAACTCCATATAATCCATATACAATGGACAGATAGAAGTCACCAACAGGGACTTAAAAAATATTTTGACCAAGACTAATAGTATGTCTCATAAGGATTGCGAGGATAAACTTCCTAAAACTATTTGGACATACAGAATCACATGGAAGATCACTACAAGCTTCACTCCATATGAGTTGGTCTATGGGAAGAAACTTGTGTTGCTAATTAAATTTGAGCACAAGACCTTATGAACAACACTAGAACTTGGGATGGATATATATAAATCACTAGAAAGGCTTATGCAACTTAATTCCTTAGATGAATACAAATAGTAGGCACTATAGAACATAAAACTTATACATTAGTAGCAGATTGGATGGTATGATAGGTATATTAAGACCAGGTGATTAAATATATGAGATTGGGTCCTTCTTTTTGATTCAAAATATAAGGATCATAAGGGCAAACTCTAGACAAGATGGCTTGCTCCATTTGAGATTGAGCATGTTCATTACAATGGAGTAGTGCAACTCCAAACCATTGATCTAGTAAGATTCCATCTACTAGTTAATGGCCATAGGCTAAAATTGTAAAAAAAACCACTTAGGAGTAATTTACCAAGTAGGTATGAAAGGAATTAAAAAATGGATTTAATGATGTGCTAAATTACCATGATGTCTCACCAGCCATAGAGAGAACCAACCAACAAGTAGATAAAGAAGGAGAAGAAGACATTGTAGCCCTCTAGCATAAAGATTGAGATCTTTGCATAGTCCTTGACCATTCAAACTCACAAATGACATGGCAAGGACTCAAAATAAATATTATATTGTAAGTAGTTATAATTAAAAAAATCCCAATAATGAAAACCCTTTTGGGCATTGTTGGTAGTTTTGGGGGAGAAAATTAGCTTATTGGCAATTTAGAGGTAAAAACCAAAAATAGATAACATGAAATCATTTTGACAAAAATTTCTCATCTTCTTACAACACATCTTTCCTTCCAATTACTTCCAACCTCAATCTTTAGTAGTTACGAGTTCAACTTGAATTTGTTATAGGCAATAAATAACTCTAGAAAAAGGGGGTTATAGGTACCCCTAGAGACTACTAAGGGCATATTCATAAATACTATAGACAGCATCCATTTTTTATAGTTATTATATGCCACCTCATCATTCTTAGAGGTACCTTTATCAATGAAATAATTCCTATAGTTGCTATAATATATTTCATAGTTGTTATGGGCACCTTCATCATCACTGGTCACAACTTTGCATTGGCTACGAGTTCAATCTATAGTTGTTGTAGAACCATCATAACCCATGTATACACCTCTCTAGTAGTTTCAGGTTAATTCCTCACAAACTATGAGTTATGGCTTTGGCTATGGGCTATTGAGAAATTCATGTAAGACAACAAACAAGCTAGAAGAGGAGTGAAGGAAGATTAGAGCAAAAACTTTAAATATTTCCAAGGAATGACCTTACCCTTGAATAATAAAGTAAGTGTTACAACAAAGGCATATACTTCCAATCATCATTTGGAGTGTTGCAGACCAAAATTTTTAGCTTTGGGGACACAAAAGAACCATTCTTAGTTTTTGGTAACTTCACAGATAATAATTTCACTATGTAAATAGGAGAGATCTTGGATCTTTTTTGGAGTACAGGGCTCAATTTTGATAAATCAGTTAATTTCAAAATTAAAATTTCACTAAACAAAGATTCCATCAACAAACATCATCATTCATTGGGAGTAAGATAGAAGAGAAACAAGCCATCAACAGGCTGATGCAAAGAATATCAAGAGCAACAAATGCCATTACCCACCCTCTTCCATGTTCATAAAGGATCTAACTTGGATAATAAATAAAGATATGTATAAACCACCTTGTGAAAGGATGGAAATAGTCTCTCATATTACTATAAGACCACTACTTCAGTCCTTTATAGGTCATCATGATTACATGCAGGTTACTGAGGGCATAATTGAAGGATAGGATACTATGATCACATAATTATCTAAGGGTAATAATATAGAAAAATCATGAATACTAGGGTAATGATTGTATGAAAAAACAAAAAGCTAATATTTCATTCTAACAAATGCTCACATGTAGATTTCCTATGCCACAACCCTAGGAAAAAAAAGTTTAAAAGACATATATGGTGCATCTTTTAGTCATAGAAAAGTACTTTATTATTTAAATATAACATGCATTATATTAAAAAATCATATCTAATCATTAAAACACCATTCATTGAGTCTTGTCATGAGCTATGCCACTCATACCCTCATAATGACCCCATCATATCTCATTGCATCTTACACATACTACATCACTTAGGAACAAGTGACACTTCACATGGGGGGAAACATACTACAAGCAATCAATCTCAATCACTCTAGGATAATCCACATATGTGGCTTGAATTCCCATGATTACACCATAACTACACTGATATTTGATAGGGGAAATAATCAATTTTATTATTTCCCACTTTAATATCATAGCTCATTCAATAAAAAAAGACCTAAGTAAGATATTGGTGCACCTTACAACTAAAACCACCATTAGTGAAGAAACTTGATTTGCTACAGGTAGAATTCTAAAGGTAAAACTGGTTATTTTGAAGAGATATATGTTTGAAAAATTCAACAAGAAGATAAACTAGCCAATATGGGAGTTTTAGTAGTGAAAAGGGAACCCTAAAACCACAGGCAGTTGTAAGGAGACCTAGATAGTTGAGCCATCTTTAACAAGGTTGGATGGGCCACTTATTTTGATAAACTACAACATTTTTCAAAATTTTCTCACTAAAGAATTTTTTAGGCCTTTTATAGGAGAATAGGTGACAACATTTGGTATCACATTTATATTTATAGAAGAACTAGTAAGCCAAGTTACTACGTTTCCAAGAGTAGGGTAAAACTAAGAAGAGAAACTTAATGGCCAACTAGAAAGACAATAGTTCTATTAGGATAATGAAAGGCTAGTGTTAAATAAAGGAGGACTGGAGAGATTGAGTCTAACCCCATCTTGGAGAGAAGTGGCCTCATCTATCATCAAATATCTGACATGTGAATGAAGGTACTCTTTGATATATACTCTCTAATTCAAAATTTTAAATCATTTAAGGCATGGTAGGACTATTAATGTTCCAAACCACTTGTGTAATATATTGAAGAAAATGTGTAAAGAATACCAAAGGGGGGTAGAGAAAGCCTTGTCTTATCATTGTCTAATTTTGTTGTTAGTTAAACAAGGAATAAAAAATCCTAGACTTGACCTTACCTATGAATAGTTTCTAATCCTAAGGACTGGTGAACCTCAACAAGAAGAGGAAAACAATGAGGGGGAATCTTCCAAGGGACATGTCTAACAAATAACACAAGAGGATACTATGGGCACTAGTATAACTACTTAGCTTGTAGCCACTAAAGTTTCATTAATAGTTGCTATAGGAAAGAGAAGATGAAGAAAATTAGTACTACCTCCCGAGGACAAGAGGAAGAAAGTCCACCAAAACAAACTAGGTAAAATATTCCTTCTTTTATTGTTCCAACTATTTTATCATAAAAATTAAATTCTTCGACTATGGCTCCTTAAAAAAGAGAAGTTTTTCTATCACTAGTTTCATAAGAAGAGAAAGTTTCAATAGCTCCCCCTCCTAAAAATAAAAAGAAGACTAAAAGGAAGAAGCCCTTTACATTAGAGAGAAATAGACCTCCTCCTAAGAGGTCTCATAGAATTAAAAGACAAAATATAACCCTAGAATCCTCACCTATAAACATTAGTGAGGATGAAGGGAAGAAGGAGCCCAAAATTCATAAGACCTCTAATGGGTTTGAGATAGTAGAGTGGTCTACTGAAGAAGAGTCTACAAAGGAAGAGGAAATGTAGTCACCTAAGAAACCTAGATTTACAGAGAAAGACATGGATCTATTCAAATAGATAGGATATATAGAAGAAGAAATAAGAGTGTTAGATCAGCCTAAAAAAGAAGAATTACTTAAAGAAAGGACCATGGAAGAAGCAGTAGAGCAAGACACAGTTCCTCATGACCAAGAGTTTCAAAATTTAGAACAAGCCATGGAAGAGATATATAGGCTGAAAAATAAAATAGCAAAGTTAAATGGCAAGAGATGCCTGAAAACACTTTTGGGGGTAGCAAAATTTATAGAACCATCTATGAAAAAAGAGCTAAGTAAGGAAAATACATTGGAGGAGCCTACAACAAATCCCTTAGAAGTGCATGTAGCAACTTCATCCACCTTACCTACATATGGTATTAGTGTATCCTCAGAGGAACTTATAGTAGATAATGCTCAGGATTTAGTACCCTTTAATAATAGGTTTTCCCCTGTAGAGAGCACTACAAAAGTACCTACAATAAAACTGATTGATGTAGACCTCTCAGTTACTAGGCCAACAAGTAACACTAATGACCTTTTGATTTTTCTTAAAGAAAATTCTAGTGATGATGAAACTTATCATAAGTATTTGATACAAATTTTTAAAGTATATGTTGAAGCAAGGGAGCAATAGAAAGATTTAAAGGAAAGCCTAGGAAAGGTTGAGATTAAGATCACTTATTTCAAATAAAATATCACTAACATGCATGAGACTACTAAGATGTTAATATAATGTAGATCACCCTCTAGGTTATATGTTGTATACTTAGAGGAAAGGTGGCCTAGATTCAAATATGATAGGATATATAGTGATTAGTCTTACATGGTATGTGATCCTAAGTCTTTCTTTGAGGTTTATAGGCATGTTGAACCTGATTTTTAGGCATAAATAAGTGAGTTTTACATGCATCAATATGTTGTTCCACATGATACAAATTGGAATACCAATATATACCTAGGGGATGTCCAATTGAATGACTTTACCTCATACATTCTTAATGAAACAAGAAGGAAAAATAGGTTGAGGAATATCAAGAGAAAGAAAAAGAGGCTACCCTAATGATTAGGAGTGAATCTGCTAATTCAAAATCTATAATAAATGAATAGATCACTTTTATGAATGTAGATACTCCATAAGCATGGGTAATAAAGAAACAAGTAAAGTTATAGAACCACTACTTGAGTCTCATAGAGGGAGATGGAAAATAATTTATTGTTTCCTATTTTCATAGATGGGTAGAGCTTTTAGATACCCTAAAAAGAAAAGAGCCCTACTCCCCTCATAACCTTAAAGAAGCATTACATAGAGTATATATGTATATTGATCTTGTCAATAAAAGGAGGATAAGTTGGTTGGGGTTGATGTTTCATCCACCCATGTTTTAGTTCCTAATTCTTGATTGGGAGGGAAAAGTGTTAGCTAATAGAGAAGTAGAAAAGAAAAGGTGGAAAAGCATAAATGATGCTAATGTCTTTTATACCTTCGATAAGGATGGGTTGTATTAATCCCTTAAATTTTAGGAAATACTGTGGACTCAAAATGTAGAGAAAACTTGCTTGAGGACAAACAAGAGGTTAATTAGGGGGAGTGATGATGCCACTAATTATTCTATCTATAGCCTCATCCATGCCTAATTATATATCTTTTACCAATGAATCCCTAGAACTATCCATGACTTATGTAAATAAATGATTGAATTAATGATTATATGTGTGTATTAATATATACATGTTGTGTTATGGATTAATGATGCTTTTTATTTTATTAGATTATACTTTTTTAACCTTATTTAATAGACATTTGAAGGGTAGAATAAGACTATAAGAATATTTATCGGTCACATCACTTATAAAGAAGCCCGCAACAAAAGGGGCTTCCAACTCATTACAACTATGAAGCTGTAGGCTTTCACCTATAGGTTACCCATAACAACTGCCAAACTATAGGATTTTCACTTACAAATTTCCTGTAGCAACTATAAGCTTACACATACATGAGCTCATAGCCACGACACAGTGTACACATCCAATTCCTAGCACCATTTGTGTTGAAATTGTCAATCTTACTCGAATTACACTCAAATGCACATTTTAGGTCAAAATCCATAAAACACCCTAAATGGTTCAAACTTGTCACTTACAAGTGCCAGTGTAGGTCAAAGTATCCCTAAATATGGTAATGTATTTTATGGGCCACCTAAATTTGATTATATCATTTCGAGTCAAAATGACAAATTCACCATTCAGTGCTCTAGATCACTCTTTTCTTCTAATTCATTGGTACACATCACATACCTTTATTATTTGGTGTTGGCAACATCCTAAATGGGAATATAGATCTAACACATCTAACAGCACCTTCTAGTTCCTCTCCAATCAAATTATGACCCAATAATATGACTTTCTGACTATTTTGATTAATTATGCACCCATTTATAAAGATTTGCACTAAACTTGATTAAACTTACTTAAGCTAATTAATCCAATTTAAGAGCTTAAGAAAGAATTCCATATATCTTATTGAATATCTCATTATTGGAAATTAATTTTGAATATCTACATCACCTAGTGACATCATCTATGGGGTGGCATCCATCAAGTCATAAGTGCATAAAATATCAAGATATGGGTCACCCATGCCGTCACCCATGCCTAGTTAATGCCTCCCATGCCTCTTTAATTCTTATTTATCTTGAGAATATTTATGAGTTTAATTCCATATATTAGGATTATCCATGGCCAAACATCTCAATCTTGAGATGGATGGTCATGGTTGATCCTGACCAATCTCAAAAATCTATAAATAGAGAGGCCATGGACATGAATTTTAAGCTTGAATATTACAAAGTTATAATGTTAAATTGTTTCCACAGTCCTTTGCATTTGATCATTGATTTTGTTTGTAAGCTTCATTAATAGGCTAGTTTAGTGATTTGGAATCATGATCCTAGGCTTTATAGAGTGTTCTTGAGACATTGGAGGAGTTCTCCACCTTTGTTGACAAAGACAAGGATGCTTGATCAAGGGAGAAGATGATTTTGAGCCACATGGGTATGATGAATCCATTTGGGAAGGTAATATGATGTTTACTTTCTTTCATTTTTTTTTTCTATCCTTTGTAATTTCCATAAGAATAGATAGGCTTAGTTAGTTTTTTATGCATTTTTCATGATTTATTAACTAATGTTTGACTAACTTACTTTGTAATCCTCTCTACACATAGAATAAACCATTATTGTGATAAGAAGTAATTGGATTTTAAGGACACATCTAGCTATCTTAAATAAAGTAAATTATTGAAGAGGATCCTCCATGAAAACTATATGGACCCCTCACATGAATTGAAACTTGGATGTGCTGCCAAAGGATGAATAAGACAAGGACAATGGAAAGGAGAAAAATAAGCAAAACAACAAAATAACATATATTGTCATTTACCTAGTTAGGCATAAAAACAAGTAACTTTAAATTACTAACCACCTAAAGGTTGACTAAGTTAGTTGTAAAGTATTTGTACCTTTCCTAGTTTAGTGTTTTTGTTTGGAATTAATAAACTACCTTGTGTATTTAATGGTAGAAGCTAGATTAGATTAAGGAGGATGGAATTGTAGAAATTAATTGCATTCTAATTTCTAGATTATTGTAATCTACTGTAACAATCTTTAATTACTATAGATTTGAGTAATGAAAAGGTTGATTCTATAAGACGCTTTTGTAAGTGTATCAAAGAAGGATTAGAACTCAATTATAATCAAAGAGGTCCCATTTTAAAGGAGTTTCATTGAAGATCATGACCTTTCTTAGATTAAAGTGTGTTGTGTGAATTGATTTCATTACTAGTTTGATTATATGAAATGTGATGCATGTGTGACTCATAAGTGTGAATAATTTATACATTCTATTATAATAATGTACTTGTATATCTATATGGTGAAATTAGTATAAGTTCATTATACTACAACTAGTAATTAAGTTAGCCTATGAATCAATAATGCATATATAGTGCCGACATTCTTGAAAAGTCTATGCACGTTGGGTTGACAATTAATGTTAAGTAGATTTAAGAATCTTATATTAACTAAGTTATAAGTCTAACCAATAATTGTCCTTAGTTCTTTTTAGCTCATCTACAATGCTATATCCATATTTTCTTGATTCCACTAGTTTTTTAGTTTATGGAGGTGTAACATTATCCTTGGGTTGATAATACATGTTAGGTCCTTTAGGTGGAAATGAGTTTTTTCTTGAGTTCTCATTAGGTAAAACTTGAGTGTCATTTAAATGAGTTGACATAGTTATTATATTTTGGAACTTACTCCTTAATTGATAGTTATTTACCCTTCAAAATTGTTTAAATGCATGGACCTTATCTAAGTTATCTTTAGGCTCATTTTCACTCTAAAACAAAAACTCGTAAGTTTCTAAGTCTAGATCTATATCAATATTTCCTCCACCTTGATTAGGGTTGTTATTGTTAGGTGCATACACTATTTATAGGTTGTCCATATCCCTATGGAATATGTTTGAGGCCAAGATGAACTTAACACTATATATTTTAGCATGAGAATTCATGTTGTGCAACCTATATCAGGTGGGTAATGCCAAATCAACTAAGCTCATTGTACTTGAGGCACTATTTTTATTGCTATAATTTGTATTGTCAAGTGAACTAGGAATGCCTTCATTATTTGGCCTAGATTTCCACTGCTTATTGGTTCTTTGGAAGTTAAAATTTACATTTTGTATATGGATATTCACATTTTGGTTGGTGTTATGAGGTACTTGTCTACATAAATTAACCATATCATTTGTCAACCTCTAAACCTTTTTCTACAATTTTATTATTTATGGGTTCATTTTAGCATTATAGTGATTCCCCATTTTTGATTATGTGTTAACCACATGTGCACTAGAATTTAGTAATTCAATAGAAGAGTGTGTTTGGTTATGGGTGTTGTTGATAGGAATTTGATTGCTTAGAAATGATGGTACATCTAGTTGGTTGTTAGTAAATGTGGCATAACCACTCATGCTAGGCATGGAAATGGTGATGCTACATGTAATAGGAACAATTTGATTTTTATTATTGTGGTAACACATGATTTGGAGGTAAATAAGGCTAATTTTTTGGCATGTAATTCAATGGCATTGGATTATAAACTAGATTCAATCTTGAATACATGACACCTAGGATCAAATTCATCAGTAGAGTGTTGTGTTGAAGAACATGATTGATCATTGGAATTTGACTACACATAATCAACTAGACTAAATAAGGCAAAGGAATAACTTTATAGCCTTGTGGCACCATTTGTTTCTCAATGTTGACAACTTCATTGTAGGCCAAAGATAAGGATAAGAGTGTTTTTAGGGGTCTTATAAAAAACATGGATGTCATGGAGTCTAAAACCCTCAGGTAGGATTTTATGGAAGTCACTTCCATTTATGTTTAGTTTTCCTTCAAACTTTGATATAGCTTGTGTAAGTATGTATTAAAGACAATAATAGGCTCATTTGGTTCCCTATGGGCAACATCAAAGTGATTGTACATTATAGTCATATCAATGGGCAACTTAAAGTGATTGATACACATTATTTCAAGATCATTCTAGGAAGTGATAGATCTATTTGGAAATTTGAGGTACCAATCATAAGCAACCTCACACAAGGAGTAATGTAATGGGTGGAAAATAATATCCTCATGTTGAATTTATGTTCAGATCAAGGCATATTTGAATTTTTGAATATTTTATTTAGCAATTTAAATCCCATTAGGTATGCACTTTGGGTAGAACTTATCAAGATTCTATAGTAATTCATGGGAAGGCTCTGGAACATTCACATGGAATCAAAATCCACCAATAAAATTGGGAGTAGTCACCATCAATGGGTTTTGAGGGGCAACACATGGGTTGATAAAGTAAATTAAAATTATAGGTGAGCTATTATTAGAGTTAATTTATCTATTTTTTATTTTCCTTTTATTTTCTCTTTCCTATGTTTAGTGAGTTATAACAAATAAAAATCATCCACTAAAGACTTTGATATCATGTGTATCCATCTACTTCCTACTTTAGATTTTGGAATACCTAAGCATGGATAACACTCCTAAGTGTTCAAGTTTTGATTTTTTATTGTAATTTTAGTTTTACATTTATGCATGAATTAGAGGCCTTAATCTAGTTACAAAACTATTGATATGTCATTTCACATGACTCACCAATGTTAATCTCTTGGGGTGTTTAATACCATTTAGCCTCTCCTAAAAGGAGTCTCATGAGGTAGATCTCCCCAAGGTCTTTATATGTTAGGTCACAATGCACTGATTTCAATCAATTGGTCATCATGGACTATTATGGCCAAGGGGCCTACTAGAGTGAGTCCAAAACTTAGTTTTAATGGTATGTGGGTTATTAAACAACTTAGTGGGTAATATTTGTTATGTGTTTAATTAATATGGGATTTTCATAGATGTCAAAAGTGATAAAACATTCATTAACAATACTCAACATAAATTAGTGTTTTTAGGGTTTTAATTAGTGATTTCACAAATGATTCTAATGTTCATTTTAGATATTAACTATGTATTATATAGTGCACTTATAGTAATGGAAAAAATACCTACAATCAAAATATAATTATAATAATAGATTACATTCAAAATGTCTCCTAAACTATCATATTTATAAAAAAAGATAAAAGAGGGAAATGGGAGAAATAAAAGCCTAAAATAACAAAGATGAATTCAAGCCTTTTTATAAGAGGAACTCCATAAACTAGACTCATGTGTGACCAGTGTATGTATAATCACATTCAAAGATGAGGAAAAATTCTAAGGGTGAACAAGCAATGAAAGGGACAACACAACCACCAAATACATGCACAGATTATGAATAGACTTCCAATGTTTGGTATTAATCCAAATACATCATTTTGAAAATACAAATTAAGTCCACCAAGATCAATCAGTTACAAATCCACCAAGATAGATGTAGGAGAGGAGATGAGAGATAAAATTTAATCTATGAAAACAATAAAATTGCATGGAAATGAAGGGGATTGGCTGTATGTCTCTTTTGGGGAGAAGAAAAGCTAACCCTTTTATAATGAAAATTAGGTATTATATAGAAAATATAGTCCTCAAGGAGAATATTTTACCTCAAAAATACTCAATCACCTCCATTAATTCTCACCAACCTATTTTTCTCTCCATTCCCCTCCTTCCCATGCCAGTTTTACTATTCACCACCTATACAAGACAAAAACCAAGTTACCTTTTAAATGGAGAAGTTCTGGGTTTTTCAAGTGTAGTTTACTAAGGAAAACATGGAATAGGGTTAGAATAATGGATATAGATCATGATTGTAACAACTTTCCATAAAACTAATTCCAATGACATGTTTGCATTGAAACTAGTTTTCCGACACATGAAGTGGTTTACAAAGTAAGCCCAAGGTTAAAAGTGATGATAGTTTGACTACCACCATATCAAACCCTATTGGGAGTAGAGGCCTAAAATGCATTCCTTAGGTTTTAAGGGCTATAGTGCAGCCCTCAAGCTCTAAAGACTACATTATAATCCTCTGATTTTGAGGCTTGTAGTGTAGTAGCACAAATTCATTGCTTTTAAAGGGGTAAAAAGGATGGTTTCAAGACAAGGTTAAAACATAAAAATTTCACATAAGAGCATGATATCTAATATGGGAGGGTTTTCAATGGATAAAATGGCATGAAAATTGAGAATAAACCCTAGGATGAATCGAGAGAGCTAATTAGGCACATGTAGAGTAGCGAATTAACTCCTACAACTACAAAAAGAAATTCAAAACAATGTTTTAGGACCAAGTATTATATATGAAAATTTATTACATGGAATTATTCATCATAATGGAGGGTTTTTATAGGCCAAAATTGCATGTAAATTTATAATAACCCCTAATATGACTTGAGAGAGTTAAGCAAGCCAAATTTTTGAAGGTAAACTAGGAGGACAAGACTCTATTTTCATGTTGAGTGTCTTCTATGCATTTTTATCACATGAATGTGGTCTATCTAATGTGAATTTTTTTAGGGCCTAATTTGGCATGCAAACCAAGGTAGGACATTAAGGCAAACTGAGAGTGATGAGACAAACAAACCATGACCACAAGTAGGAGTGAAATAAAAAAAACAAAAATAGGTTCCTTGATTATGAAAGAATTAGGCCATGTTGAGTAAGCAGCAACATGATCTTCAAGTCAAAAAAGAAGAATACTAAATTATATTAATCAAAATTTGAAATACTGATGCCAACTACCCATATTTTTCCTCGAGTTGATCCTTGGTCACCATATCCTAATCCATAATGTCAAACAAGGTACCAATTGTCAACTGAACATTTTATTTCATTCCTTCTTTAGTTTCTTTCCCTAATTGTAATTTTGAGATCTGATAGTCTGAATCATTGACATTATCTTTATCTTTTTCTATAGGAGGAACTATTAACTCTACATATTTGTCTCCCTTAATTTGTGATTATTCTTGACACAATCTTTGGTTTCTTCATTATTCATGGAGGGAGAGTTACTAGAGCACTAAAATAAATATCTTCAAGTTCAAAAAATTTATTTTATTTACTACTTCATTTAGCTAGTTAAGAATCTATGCATTGGGATGAGGTTGTTATATAAGGGCAAAATTAGATTCATTTTGAGTCTAAGGAGGAGATGGAGAGGATTTCAAGGCATGGGTCTCTTCTAGTATAATTTCACCTTCTTCTTTCTTTAAAGTATCTTTTGGTGATTTATGTGAAAATATAGGAGGTAGTTCAATATCTTATAGGTGAGGTAGAGGAAAACAAGTATTATGTTGAAGAGGAGTAGAGGATTAATCAATAATGAAGTATTTGATGTTAGGAATTGTTGAGTTTTATTGGTTACTGGTGTTTGAGATTAAAAAAATAATTAAGGGGAACATCCTATGAAATAGAAATACTAGGAGAATAAGAATATTTTTCTCCTAACATTTTTATCTTGAGTTAGAGAGGATTTTAAACTAGACCAATATCTGTAATAGCCTCAATTTCTATTTCCTTTTCTAGTTCTATAGTTTATTTGCTCACATTAGTTTCTTGTGATGTTCTAGATTCTAATTGGTGTTGTTTGTGAAATATACCAAGTTCAATTTATTTTGGTGGTGATGGAAATATTGCCTTATAAATGTTTACTCTACTTTTCAACCATTCCAATGTCCTAGAAAGTATAACATGTGTTCTACTTATGAGAGAATAAGATTATTTCCTATTCTAATAATTTTTAGGAAATGGTTTTTAATGCAATTCCCTCATTTTTGTATATTAGATCTAATACATCTCCATCATTTGTGATTTTTTTGGAAAATTTTACAATTCCAAATGCAATGACCTATTTCAAAGTGAATCATAAGTATTCTTGAGTTCTTACTTCCTTCTCATCTTGGCAATCCATCCAATAATTTTCAAAATGAGACACATGTTGATATGAGGAACCAAGAATATTATCAAATAAACCTTGAATTTTAAAAGAAGGCCAAATTTCAAATGGTTGGATGACACATTCCATCTCTTCTTCAACATATTTTTATTTTACCAATGATGCACATGTATCTTCCTATAGAGATAGGAAATTTCACACTAGATTTGTGTTTTCTTTTCAAAAATTTGTGTGACTTAGTTTATTGAAATCCCATTTATTGTTAACATATTTTGGGAGAATATATGTTGCAATATCACATCCAAAAATCTAAAAATAAGTGAAATTTGGAACTTGTGTAAACTGTCATCCCTATTTGGTGATATCTATAGAAGTTTCCATAGTTATCCTCATATTATATGGGTCTTGCTTGAACATTTGGATCAAATATTTCAAGAATGAATAATTTACTCTATGAAAATGATGATCACTCTCTTCAAGAGTGAGTTGAGGATAAAACTCATATATATTTCATGTTTTGATATTTCCTACCATATTCAACCCATTATAAACCTCCTCTTAGAAATAACATAGACAAGGTAAGAAGTCATGTAGAACTTAGAATTCATGTTGAATTATGTCATCTTGTCCCTAATTGATGTATTTTATTATTATTTTGAATGATCTAGATATATTTGTACATCCAACTTTGGAAACTCTGTATAGCTAAAATTTCCACCAATCTATGCAAGAATGTGATCATATCATTGACCTCATTTATGAATTTAAGCCTAGATATTTTCTTGGGAAGTCATATAACTAAATGCTTTAATTTTATCAACCATTATTTGTTGACCTATTTGGAATAGTAACCAATGTTATCCTCTAAAAATTATTGAGTAGAATTTGGAGTTAAGTAAACAAAGGATTCCATATCAAACAACTAGAGTAAATTATCAATGTGTTATAGGGTTAGGCACAAAACATATTCTCCTCTTCATTTGTAGACTTCTCTCTTTTTAGGATCATAATGCTTGGACATGGTTAGAACTAATTCTAGGCACTATAATAATGTTGGGAAGACAACTTATTGAGTTAGTCCACTATCATGAATACTTTAACCATAATATTTGTGGACCCTATTGATTCTATTCTAGAATACATCCATTTAATGTGACCCTGATCAATATCAGATATGTTTTCCACATTTGAGTCTAAGTGTGATGGAGGAATGAATCCTTTAAAATGATAATTCGTATTCATAGCCTCTTCAACATGGGAGCCTTTTTAAAAGAGTATTATTTGGAGTATTTTTCTTTAGGGTTATTTTTATTAGAGTCTTGGATGTTGGCATCTGATGTAGAACAACTATTTTTGAGAATAAAATTGATACCCAAATTAATCATGTGAAAAATATAAAAAAAAGTGTGTTAATACAAGGGGAAAATATGGAATGTGTTTAGTATGTGGCCAAGTTATACAATGTTTGATTTTAATCTCATTGGGATCTAAGGTGTCTGCTTATAGGATCATTAGTTTTTGAGAGGTAAAAAACATGTCACATGTATTATCACTTGTATTTTTACCCTTTGAGGAGATGAAAATCTCTCCTCATCCAATTGGTACAATGGAATCACCTCTAGGATTGTGGGCAGCCTAAGGGATGAGGTAAATCTCTAGATAGGGCTAGCTCTCTTGATGTACCACTTTGGATTGCAACTACTACTAAACTTGGGAGGTGAAAAGGGAGAAGGATAAATAAAATAAAACTAATATAAGGTAGGTGATAAACTAAATAATATGATGAAATCCAACCATATTCATATTATACTTGAAATCAAAGGACAAACTAAACCTACACTTCTCCAGTCTTCATCTTCTCACATCAATGTTACATTATGACGTTATGGATAAATGTACAAAGTTGGGAGGATTAGAAAGAGGCCTATCAAGGTAATAATGAAAATACTAACTCACTCAATCCTTGTCATCTCCTAAGACATTTCACATACCCTAAAATAAGAAGCTTTCCAATTTTAAATAGAATGAAAGAATGATAAAACATGCTAAGGAATCCATAGTCTTCACTTATGCAAAATCAAACATTATAAATGAACACACTAAGAATAGTTATGGAGGATGTAAAAATAAATTTTATTATTGATCAAAAGGTATAAATTTGAGTAGGGCTTCACCATACTTAGGTGGAACATCCTATATAATGCCAAAATGGCTAGTTATTATAGAACTTGTGTGAGAGAGAGAGAAGAGACGAGAAGTCCAAGGGTCATAAGACACTTTTAGAGATAAGTATATTATTTAATTGTGAATTAAAAGAGGATATGGGATGAACTATTTAGTTTATATAAGTACAAATGTTAATCTAAGTCATAAACCTCATGAAAAGTGGTAAGAAACTCTCTATTTTGGCTAAAAACACTGCCTACATGATTGGGCATGTTTGATGCCTTATAATTGATTGAGAGATGTTAAAATTATTTTAATGGAATTTGAGGACCTCAAAAATTACTCTCCATTCATTGGTTATAGTCTTGATCCTTTGGAAATCTTTGTGAGCAATCATCATTTGTTATCTAGAAAACTCTCTTTTAATGCACCTTGCACACTTGGATTCCAAAAAGGCATAATGTTTTCATGAAAATACATTAATTTAAGTTGGATACATGTGTAAAGTATATTCATGGACTTATAATAATCAAGGACACCTTAAAATCACCCTACTTGAAGATCTCAACCCTTTTCACTAGCTTGTCCAATTGGTCAGTTTTGACAAGCTGAGTTGAAGAACCTAGTTGAGACACTTAGGAATATTTTAAAGGAGTTAAATTTACATGGTTAGTTATCTTAAGTCTCAATATTCCATCTCATGTGATTTTAATTTAATTAAACCTCCTACAAGCTACAAATACATAAAATAGTGAGAAGAACCTTATTTTTGCCCCCATCCACACAATTTTGTATAGCTAGTTGGCATGTGAGGAAGCCTGAGAGATTAATATAAAAATTTAAATATATTATAAAAATGTGCCATTTTATTATATTTCTAATCCCACTTTATCCATCAGGTCCTAGTTGAGAGTTTAGTAGGGTTTTAGGCTTGTTCCTGCTCTTAGGTTTTGTTAATAAAGTTTAAATGTTTAATTTTAAAACTAATGCCACAAAGTAGTTTCTAGGTACCTTATATAAATTATATAAACCTATTAGGTTACCATTCAGCTCATTATGAAAGATATGAGCTTTCAAACTCCTTCTATCAAGATCTTTTTCTTGTTTCTTGTAAGTTTGATGATGGTTTTGAGCTTACAAATGGACTATTTACAATATCTCTACTCTCTACAAGATTTAACACCTCTGTATTATACCCATAAACATGTTTAAACATGTTACCAATCTTATCTCATGATTTAAGTGTGAAAGACCCTTAATTTGGACATAGGCCTAATCCTTGCCTAGTAGGTCTATTTTAAGGCTTAAGCTCAAAATGACCCCTTTGATGTATTCCATACATTAAAATATCTCATGCATATCTATTATAACATACTAAAAATGTTTCAATATGTTTATAAAGTTTACCCAAGGTTGGAAAATAAGTTGACTCCCCACTTAGCCTTAGGCCTAGAACCTACCTTATAGGTCTGCTTACATGATTGAGGGTCTGGGATACCTTGTTAAGATTCACCTTTTATTACTTAGTTATATATTATTTTATAAATTGTTTATAACATATCCATCATTCTTTAAGGTTCCAATCATCTTTTGGTCTCATCTTCCTACCTCATTCCTTAAGAATTCAAGGTTTTCACCTAAGGGGAGTGCCCTCTATTTGAGACATAACAAAGGGCACTCCCCATATATTATTATACCAAATAAAAGTTTGGTGGGGTTATATAGGTGATATATACCATATATACCAAATTTGGGCCCTTGGTTAAACCATCTGACCCTCCAATTCCTAAGAATTCCAAAATAGACTTATGTAAAAAGATTGTGCATAGTATTTTTGCATTATAGGTTGGTATAAAACATTTGAATATTTACTTTATCTATTATATATCCATAACTAAAGGATTATATATATTTCCATGTTTGTTATGTATGTTATCCAATCCTCATCTGACATTTTTACCCTTCAATGAACTTCCCACAGTCTTCTCTTAGTCAAGACTGTGTCTCAACTCTTGCCTATAACTATGTTTGTTTATTTCAAATAGGCACCTATAGGTGTTCTTGTATACTTTAGGTATATAAAAAATGAACAAGGTTTTTATAATATTTATGTCATTTTACAATATTATGGATAATTTATACCATTCTTATCCCTCCAAAATTGTACATACTCTCCATACTTTCCTTGTACTCTAGACTGAGCATGACATAACCTTGACTATGTTTTACCTTAAAAATTCACACCTATAGGTGTATGAATGATTTAAGTCTTGAATTAAATGATTTAAAAAACTTATTAAAGTCTCCATCATCATTTCACAAGGATTTTGACCCATTTGTTCACATTGGGTAGCATTATCATCATTGAAAGTACTACCTCCTACTCACTGCCTATAAAGTCAACAATGGTTAACTATAGGTATTTATAAGGTCATGAGGGGCCTAAAAAGGTTTGTTTCACATTTATTATATATTAAAAGGTCAAAATTACTATGTATAAGGTGTTATTGAGTCTACTTCTTTGGTTCAACCTTCCTTAACTCTTCATATACACTTTGTATTCATGACTGAGACACTCTACCTTTTTACCCTACCTGTAGGTTACATTTTCTTTTCTTGAGCTTGTTTATGATGTTAAAATGCCTTACATAACAAATTGTATTAATATAGTATCTTCTTATGACTTTGAATTTACCTTATCTATCATAAGCACCACTTAAACATCAAGCCTTGTTCACTGTCTACTTACTTTCAACTATAGGTGTCTATTTCCTATATGTACAGACTGAGGGTATGCTTGGGAAGTCACAACACCAAGTACCATTATTTTATGATGATAATTTGGGTTATAAACAGTCCTTTACCCAATTTAAAACATTTAAACATGGTGATAAGGACATTTTGTAACTTTAGATGCAAAAGGTTCCCTTTATTTGCATAATAATGATTGAATTCAATGTTTTTAAGGGCATATTTAGTCCTCTTAAACAGTGTCTTCCATTGATATTTTACATTTAAAACCTTTAAAGGATATTATACATGATATATGATTCAAAATAAATACATTATGATGCATCAATAGTTTGCGTGTTCATGTCTAATGCTATTCACAAAATGCTCATGGGCCTCTATTTTCCCTTTTTAGGGATTTGGTCTCAGAACCTAGTCATTTGCCATTAGAGATGGCTTTCATATTGGAAAAGTCATCTATGAATTTAAACATGTGTTTTAATATTCCTTAAACTTATAAATACATGAAAAGGTATCTAATTCTTTATTTCAACACCACATAAAACGTTTCAAGTTCTTTGCTTAAGTCACATGTAGGTGACTCTTCTAGTATGCAAGCAACAACTATGGAATTAGGCAGTAAACATGGTTTAAAGATTTAAAATGAGTTTATAGCCTATATTAACACCTATAAGATAATTTAACACTATAATATATTTGAAGCAAGAAACAACACCTCCATCTTAACTCAAAATCATCCATGAGAGTACCTGTACCTACTCATTAATGGCTGCTAAACTATGAAAATTGTATATGGTTACTATACTCATGGAGATTGCTTTAGAATATGATATTGGAAGATGAAGGGAAGAAATATCACATTGGAAACATGTGAGAGATATTATAAAAATCTCTTAAAACCATGAATAAGCATGAAGCTCATGGAAATAATGAAAACTACGTGCTACACTCAAAAAGACTAGTCTACAAACTTGAAGTGATTTGCTCATCCAAACAACATGAAACATAAAACCAAGCATGGAGAAAATATTATGGGTAATTAAAAATCATCTAGAACAAATATGAATAACTATCTTTTACATAAAATGTCAAACCAAAGTAAATTCTGTAGGGTGCACATATTTTCATAGTCAACTTCATAAGGATGGTTCATGAAGCATAAGCCACAATTCATAAAAATTTGTTAGGATTGTGGAGCTAAAAGCTTCACTGATGCAAACAGGAGAGGAGGTTGCTGAAGGTTGCTGAGTTGCAGAGAAGTTGGGGTCGGTTTGATCAGTCGATGTCGGTAGGATAGCATTGAGAAGCAACCGACGTCGGTCATATATCGGCCGACGTCAGTCACCTCCAGGCAGACAGGGACCGACGTCGATCGCCTGTGTGGTTCGACTGCGAGCTATTTACGGGCAGTTAGCTAACGAACCAAGTGTTTGCATGAAGAGATCTAATTTTAGACTGAGAGCTGCAGATCTAATTATTGTAATTAGATGTCTAATTATTGTTTGGATGAGATCTATATAATAGACTCATGGTTGTATTGGAAAAGTGTGCTAGGGAGTAAGAGAGCATAATTATAAGCTCCTTCTGTGTGTGAGGTAGAGCAATGGTGCGTTCCTCCTAGTGCCACAGTACCAGGTGTGTTGGTGCTGGATTGGAGAGCCAGCTGGGTTCTTCAGGAGTGTAGGATCTTGGTCACAGTTGCATGGCCTATATAGGAGATCTACATGGTAAGTAAGATCGTTGATCTGCAGGTGTATGTGTGTGCAAGGTCGAGGTTCACAGGTGAGCAGAACCGTTGTTTGATTTGCAGGTGTGCAAGGTCATATAGACAGCAACACAATAGGGAGCAGTATCAGGCAGGATCTACTTGGAGTACAGGTGTGTACTCGGATAGAGCGAGAGGAAGGCAAGGAAGTTCCTTCCATAAGTATGGTCTGTTGAATTGCAGGTTGTTGCAGATTCATGGGAGATCTACTTGAAGTACTTTGAGTACTTGTGGAGCACGTGGAGTGCTTGTGGAGTGCGTGGAGCACTTGTGTTGTGCGTGGAGCATGGGAGGTGAACACCAACTCTGTATTTGAGTTGGGTGTTGGGACCTGTGAGAGGGAGAGCTTTGGGGAGAAGATTTACTATTCACTTGAGGTGTGGGAAACCTCTGTAAGGTGGTGGAGAAGAAGTGGCATCTTCTTTATTGTATTCTTTTCTATATAAAGTGTTAATACAAGTTGTGTATTGTCTCTCATATGTTGTGTTATTCTGAATTCTAGTTACTTGGTGAATCTGGTTATTTTCGCATATTTAAGTTGCTTGAAGTTTGGTAATCAATTGTATGTTTTCGGTTTCGCATCCTGACAAGTGGGATCAGAGCATGTTTGTTGTTCTAGATTCCTGACAAAATTATTATATGAAAATGAAGGTATATGAGTGTAATACAAATTAACAAAGGATATTGTCTTGAAACCTCATGAGTTGTTCATATTGAACAAAAACTTGAAGGTCACTTTAGTGTGCCAAGAAGGATGAAAATGGAGCATAGCAGTTTTGGGAAAAAAATGGCGTCTCTAGATCAAACCAAATGTGTATTTGAGCTAAGTGAGATGAAAATATATCCCCTAACCCTATCCCACATGTCACACTTCCCAAGTAGGTCGTACAAGTGCCATTTTCTCTCTTTTAGTCAAGAAAACTACCCTTTCTTTTGCATAACCTACCATATTTTAGTTGTGTAAGTTGGTTAAGATTTAAGTGGACACATGGGGCATGAAATCAGCTTTTTGAACCTTCACATTTCCAAATAAACTTGTACAAAGTATTAAATTCTCAATTTTGACCCTTAAAATGACCCAAAATGACAAATAAACTAAAAGACTAATTGACCAAGGGTAATATAACATTAATTGACATCAATTAACCTATAGTGCACCCCATGACACTCATATTTCACCCCCTATAGACCTATAAAATAATTTTTTTACCTATAAGTGTCCTAATTTGACTTAAAATTTGAATTTGGTCAACAACAAGTTCTAAGGGGTGCAAAACATGTTGTGCATTCTGAGGAGTGAAAAATACTCATGTTTTAAAGAGGTTATGAATACACTTCATGTCTAATGATATTTAGAGCAATGTTAGAGTCTAAATATGTGAAAAGTAAGGTAACAGAGTCTAGTAGTGTACTAAGTAAAGTAGGGGAGTCTGGTGAGGGTTTAAATAAAACGTAAAGTTTGATGAAGGTACATATGCACCTAACATAGATTCCACTATGGAAAATTATTTAATTAATACAAAGAGGTATAAATCTATTATATGATTTGAATTAAATTTTGAGTTTGGAAAGGTTTGCAATCAACATAACAACTCTAAGTAAATATGTCTTGAGTTAATGACTCAAACCCTAACTTCTCACTGCTAAAAAAGATAAAATTAAGAGTCATATTATGTCAATGATCATGAAAAGGTGAAGTTTATAAGAGGGAGCAAGGAGGAATGAGGAAAAGTTAAAGGAAACATGGATTTAAATCTAATTGTGAAAATATACATGTGCAAAGGGAAAAATTATATATATGATAGAAAATAGAGTGTCTTTGAGTAGGTTACAGATTCTAAGGGGTGTTTATGCAAAATTCAAGATCTAATATGTGTTTGAACATAACTCAAGATCTACATGGTGTGTTTATAGGGACATCAGGTTCCACTAAGTGCTTAAACACTTATCAGATTATGACAAGGTTGTTCGTAAGGGTGTTAGGTTATATAGTGTTTACTTAAAGGCTCATCAAGATCTAAAGTGTCTACTTGTAGCTTCATCTAGATCTATTATGTGTCTAACACACATACAAATTTTGACAAGCTAAAAAATATATAATAAATTATCATATTTTTTCAATTTTGACCAATTTTTGTCTTATTTTGACCTCATTTGATTGATCATGGTCTAAATACTATTTTTCATAATTTTTAACATTTATTCAAAAAATAGGACAAGTAACTTTGACTGGGGACTTAAAACTAAAAGGGATGAGAGAAGAACTCTAGACTCTAGTTTTGTAGATAAGTGTATTTATATTAGGCTATAGAGTTATGTAAAGTTTGATAGATAAAAAAACTAGGGGGAAAGAAGGATATTGATAGAATAATAACCAACCAACAAGGGGAAAGATGTAAAAAAGATACACAACATGAAATAATTTAAAAAAAAATAGAAAGGAAACATAAGAAAAATTATTATATACATAATTACATGTAGGGGACAACCTAATTTCACTTGAAGTAAAAGGTGTTATCTCCACCTTAGTGTCTAATCTTAAATAGGCCCATCCATAAGGAATCAATTTTTTTATGACTTCCCTTTGGTTCTCTATATTTTTCCCACAAGAGAACAAGATCTCCCATTTGAAAATTCCTCTTTGTTTTCTTATCAAAAAAGGATTTTGACTTGAGCCTAGTGTTTAATAATTCTATCAAAACTCATTTTTTGTCTTCTTCTAGATTACTTAAATAAAGAATTCTCTTTTTTAAATGACTTTCAAAGTTTTGGTTCTCAATAGCCCTATCTAACTATAATGCTAAAAATTCAAGTGGTACTTAGATTTTTTCATTGATTCCATAGATAATATGAAATGGAGACATGCCTATGTCTCTCTTTGGTGTTAAATAATCCACCCATAGTGTATCATAAAATTTATTATGCTAGTTTCTCTAATTCTCATTAACCAATTTATGAATAAAAGTGACCAGTTTTTTATTACTTGATTCAGCTTGGCCATTTCCCTATGGGTAGTAGTCTAAAGAATGGGATAATAAAATGTTGTATCCATATTAGAATCCAATTATCTCTAAAGAAGATAAATTATAGGCATTGTATATCACAATATTTTTTGGAACAAAATATCTCACCAAAATATTCTCTATGATGAAATTACAAAGAACTTCAAAATATGTCTACTTAATTGAGATGGCTTTTACCGATTTGGTGAAATAGTCTATGGAAGTGAGAATGTTTGTGTCCTACACTTGAATGGGGATTCACTATTCTTATGAAATCAAGACTCAATTATCAAAATGGCTCTTCTATTAGCACTTGTTTAAGAAGAAATGTTTCAATCTTTAGTTTCCCAATAAACTATTGACAAGCCTCACATTTTCTAATCCATTCATAAGCATGTTTTAAGAATGTAGGCCAATAGTATTGAGATCTTATAATCCTATAAGATATCACTAGAGTAGAGAATTTTACACCATACACTTGATCATGAAAGGCATGTGTGAATTTCTTTTGTTGTTCCCTATCAACACATCTCAAGAAAACACTATTAGGAGAGGTTCCTAGGTTCATCAAGACATGCTAATTATAGGGATAACTCCTACTATTTGAGGAAGAGTTTGTGGGAAAGGAAAACCATTACCTAATATTCAATTTCTATCCTAGGATCACATAGGTTTACACAATATTGATTAATCTTATGATTATCTACTAGATAGAGATTTAATGGTAAAACTCAAGTATGATGACATAGTTGTCAAAATTTTAAAGAAAAGACCTTTTGTTATTTATTAACATAATAAAAATTATAATAATTTGGAAGTAATTTGTAGATGTATATATAGGAATATTATCAATTCATAGAGTTATTATGCAATATCACCTATCATCACAATGAGAAGATAATGTCAAAGAGAAAACAAAACCATTTTCATGAGAGATAGACTTGTAACACATATCAGTAACCAGAAGATATATCTCACATAGGAACTATAGAGTTATTACATTAACCATCAATTACTAAATTTTCTTACAATATTCATATTATAAAGCATTCATTTACATATTAATTCTAAATATTTTAGCTTTACTCAAAAGGATCATATAAAATATTACTCAACTCTATCCACCACTATCTAACATGTTCTACTACAATCCATAGAAATATAATCATGAAAACTATATTGTTATAACCATGATGTATATACATGGCTTATAGGTATGCCGAATTATATTTTATTTCTAAATATTCTATGTACCTAATCCCAACTAAAAATAGACTATCTTTGTAACAATCTTATAGAATAATTGCTAATCAAAAAGAAACCATGATCCCTGTCCATGTGGCACATTCATAGATGTCAGTGGTTAATGTAAACATTATTGAATAAAATTTTCTTGGACTTAATATTTTATCTCATCTTGAGATAATACTATAAATAACTAGGAGTTCATATAACAAAAAAGTAGGTAGAACACACAGAAACCATAGATTGTTCAAGTTGTCATTTACTTGTTTTCACTCATTTTACACTACTTCACTACTGTCACGAGTTTTCAACTAAGTGGCAAGCCAATCTACTACCCTTTAAATTTTCTAATAAACTAGTAAAATTAGAGGGTCACCCTTATGGGTTTTAAACCAACCTAGCCCTATAGATTCTTATGGTCCTACCAAAGAAAAAGCTGAGAAGAAAATTTTCAAAATTTCCCACATAACCAAAAAAATTAGCTAGCTAAAGGAGGCATTGGCAGATAAATAAATGCAGTTGGTGGTTACAAAGTAGATGGAGTAATCTACAAATAACTCAAAGCAATAATTTTAGTTTGGCATAATTTTTATTAGAGTTGATTAAGAGGAATAATGGCAGGGACATCAATGAACAAAGAGACATTACCATTAAATTTAGCCACATCTATCTTATAATTTTACCAATCAATCAAATAATCATAAAATATATGTAGAAGTTCCCATAAAATAAAATGAGCATACAATAACTAATAAATATCACTATTTATAGTAGAAAAGATAATGAATTTAATAGTAGTCATTTTTCCAAAGATGTCCACATGTAGATGAATGAGATTCTTAATGTGATATTTTGCTTGGATCCCAAAAATGTCATTGCACAACATGTGAGTTTACCAATCCTAAAAATAGTGTATAAAGGAGTCTTGATCTTATATAGATGCTTGAAATGTAGATGCAAACCCAATAAAAATGATAGAGGGATTGCACATGGTAGATTTAGAAGAATTCATAGTGGTGAATTTAGGGAGTGTTTTGTTCCATATTGCATCCACTTGAGATTTCTAATAAATCAAACCATTGGCCATATATGTGGTCTAGATGATCATATTAGTGAGGTCAACTTGATAAAGATACAAGAGATCACATAATTCATTTAACTCTTCTTTGATATCCTAACCTTGGAATTTGATACAATTGACCTATTAGATGCTCACCCAATCCTACATAAGATGGGCCACTAGATTTGGAAGTTTCATGTGATCCAACATAAAAATAGGGACCAAAACTTGGGAGTAAAGGGTGGGGTAGGAGTCTTCAATAAAATTAATATATTTTTTATCACACTCCATAGGTCAGAGTTATCTTGTTGATACTTGGAAACCCTATTCTATTAATAAATAGAAGTCTGCATATTAGACTCTTGAAAAATGAAACACCCTCTAACTAATTAGATAAAGAAAGCTTAGAAACATTAGGAGACGATTTAGTGGTGGTTGGGGGCATATTAGAGACAATAGTGGAGGTCATGGTTGGAAGGCACTACAATAGAGTGAAGGGGAATGAAAATATGGTATGATAGGAGGGTGCATAAAGAACATCCATGAGGGCCAAGTGACAGAACTTGGATATCATAATAGGATCAAGTTTTGGTGAGGCTTTATTTGGGTTTATGAGGGGTTTAAAATTAGAAGAGGTAGAAGGTGAAGTCATAGATGGAAGTTGTTGAGGATTAGTCTATACAACCTTAACTCGATTTGAAAGAGTGGGAGGATTTGTAGGAAACATGGGCATAGTGGTTGTCCCTACAATTTTTAGTGGAGGTTAAGGAGGGAAAGGTATATATAATATGTATTTTTGAATCCCCGTATTTCAAAACCTCATAAATGTGTGTAGTTAGATCATCTAGCTATGTCATTTCCACTTCTATGAGAAGTTTGTGCTTGGCATCATTAGTATCCTACTTCTTTGCTAGCTTGAAAATAATGTCATTATTATGTACTTCCTTGTCCTCAATGAGATTATGTTTTTTCCCCTCCATGATTTCAATCTTCATGGATTAGAGGGGAATATCCGTAGGCACATGAAATATTTGTGTAGTTGGTCAGGAAATTGCCTCCATTGTCACTAGTTTTTAAAACTTAATAATGGGTTGTGGCTCCACTATTTTTAGGGGCACCTCAGTCTATTTTGATTATTGTGTCTCCAAATCCTTTTGTTTTTCTATTTAATTTTATTTTTTATTCACTTCTTTTCTATGTTTGTGCTTGATAGCTCATTACGTTTCTTCTTAGGTAGCCTATTTTTACTCTAGCATTTGTGCATCCAACATCACCTTTTCCATATCAATAAGGGGTTCATTAGACTATGATGAAGAAGAAATTATAATAGATCTGCACAACATTTCTTATGAAACACATCCATTCTATTTCCCAAAGCTAGGTACATCTTTAATAAATGATGGCACAATCCATCCTAAAGATATAAGAGCTATTGTAGGTTGTTGGGCTATGGGTGTAACTTCCTACTCTTTCTCCTCTATAGTAGGTTTAAATTTGTGTAGCATGTGACACCTGCACTGGAGTGATTATGATAGACTCTCAACAAGAGGATCAATTTTTTGAGCCTGAGAGGACTCATTGAAGACACCTTATATAATAATTTCTACTTGGAATCATTGTAGTTTGGCTTCCTCACCCATAGTATCCACAATAATAGATTGTGAACAAGATGGAAATTCTACCCATAAATATTGGGGCACCTACTTATGGACGTATACTGTAGAAACCACTTTCCATAATAAAAACTCTTTGTCTTCTTCCCTTTGATATAAATCACCAGCCATGTTTATGAGCATAGTCTATTAGACCTATTTTTCATATATCTAAATGTTTTACCACTCACATTTCATAGTAATTCAAGGTACATATGGATCATCTAACCATGTCTTATGACTACGAGTATTCATTCATGGAGGATAAGGTGATTTATGACTCATATGAGTTATGTGCTTTCCTTAATTTGATAGATCAGATGTTGTCAGGGAAGTTTGTGTGGTGTCCACCAAAATGGGAACACTAGGTGGAATTTATCTATAAAGGGTTATTTTGTGTGTGTCCAGAGTTTTTTATTGGGTAACTTCCTTTTGGGCCATATGCATATCTATAAATAAGTGAAAAGCTTCAAATGGAGCCTTTGGAATCGTAAGAATACTAAAAAAATTTCCCTACGGAAGCTTCGCAACCATCACATGTTGGCCCAAAAATTGCATCATAGGTGGTGGAATTCTTGGGTTATTGAGCACCAATTCCATGAGTTCATCCCACCATGCAGTAAACAATTGTTGATGTGAAAGGTAGTTATTTTAGTTGTATTTCCAAATGAGATTATGGAATGTAATGTTTGGCCAATAATCTACATCTAGATTGGCAATGCCTATAGAGACTTACACTATGTAAATACAAGAAATAACACTAGAAACTGATATTGAAAAGTTTATTTTTTAGAAATGATGACTTTTGAAATATTCATTCTAAGCTTGGCCACTAGAAATTCTATATAATTAAATTGTTTCCCCTATAAGATCATGCAATGTGCAATATCAATAACCCCTTTGGTGGCCTCCTTTGTGTCTTTTATGGTTTGATAGAAATGTTTAGTAATACACTCTACTAAGATGTAGATGGATTCATCTTCAATGGTCTCTTATTATTTAATTATTTTAAAAATATGTGCTACTTCATGCATCAACCCTTTCTCCATGATAGGATCCAAATAATTTTTTAGTTGTGCTTACTTGATCCTTAGTAATTCTAAAGAAGGTAATCCTTGATCTTCATGTTGCCAATGAGTGATGGCTTGTAATAATTCATCCTCAAGGATATGTAGTTACCATATTTACATTTCTTATAGCCTTGTCCTCATGTTATTTTTTCAATTCCAAATAATCCTCTATTTCATGTTGTTTATAAACCCTATAATAAACATAACAAGATTGATGTTATGGATTCATAGGGTAATTACTTTATACATGGTTGAATTCACTACATAGATAATATTGAATTAGGGGTCAAGGTCCATTTACTCTAACTCCTTATGGTCCTTCTTGGTAGTCTTCCCTCATTCCTTCATGGTATCTTCCTCTATTTGGTTGAAAACCTTAGTTACCAGACTATTATGGTCCATAGTTGGTAGAATGTTGTTAAGGATTCCACCCTTGTAATTGTTGGTTTCCCCATATCTACCATATTGAGCCTAAGTTGGTTGTGGTGACTAGTTAGACTACATTAGATATGGGATCATATAATTCCATGGATTTTAATTCTATGCAGGGGCTATCTAGTTCTTAACATGTGAATTCCAATTAGGTATGTCTAGATCTTGGTAGGTTGGTATAATCAGTTCCCAAGGTGCATCAATTGGATTAGTCCCAGATCTATTCACTTTAGGTGTGATGATAACATGTATTATCATATTTTCTTTTTGTGTAGATAATACAAAGATGTTTATGGTGAAATCTTCTCTTAGTTCTTATAGTGCTTGGCAATTCTTCTCATTATGGTTGTGGTATTTGAAGAAGTTTCATCACAAATTCTATGGGTTACTTACATATTATTGTAGTAAATTACATTGATATGTCACATGTCCTAATACATTATAAATATCATAGAACTCAATTTTTATTCTTGGGCACACATTCTTATGTTGTCCTTTTTTGCTACACTCCACACACCAAAGATTTGACCTAATTCTTTGTGCTATTTCTTATTGTTATTCTAATATTTTTATGGGAAGTTATAATTAATTATCTATCTATTAAATATAAGTTTAAGCTCCCCCATAATCCTCAATATACTCCACTTGAATTGCAGTTATTCGAGCTTCTACTTTATTAGTAAATTGGGTTTGTGCAATAATAAACCTTATACTTAGTTACAATCCATATAAAAACCAATCATCCTTGTCCTTTCCTACCATAATAAACTCAAATTTGTTCATTATGTCTAAAAATATATGATCATATTAAAAAATAGTCTGGCTCCTTGCCTATTTTTTTTTTTTGAGATCTTGTATGGTCTAACTAGAGCATTTATGGACTTTAAATTCTATGATCAACATTATTTTGAATTATTTTAATGTAGCTTGGTCAACACATTTATGGAATCTAAATTATAATACTCTTATATATGACACTCCAATCAAATCACACTTCATCACTGCTTCATTAGTGATTTCTTTAGCTTGCCATTTCATAGTGCAAGTGAGTAGGTACTATTCTAGGTCCACAGACCCATCATAAGGAGCTAGGTGGGTTAGTGTTCCCAATTGGGCTCCCATAGTGGTGTTTTCTAAAAATATCATAGTTTATTTTATTATAACTAGCATCAAGTATGGTTCTAGTTTCAAGAGCTTCTATGCAACCTAGGGTGCCTCCTAGTCTAGCGGTAGTTATGATGTCTCCTCTGGTAATATAGATGTGCGAGTTGTATATATATCCATCTAATCCTTCCTCATCTTCTAAAATTTAAATTTGTGTAATGAAATCCTTATTTTTATGTAAGAATTAAAGGATTTATCTTTGTAGATAGAAAATGTGTTATGTTCTTCTTTTATTGGTCTGAGAAACTCTACACAACTTCACAATATGTAGGATTTTGCACTTCTAGGGTTTTTTTATAAAAGTCTTCTAGAATTGGTCCTTGCTAAGCTCCTTCAACTAAAAATTTGTAGGAATGATCAAAATTTTGAAAAAAAATGGGCTTGGGGGATTTGTTCTGCCTAGGGAAATGATCCTCACCTTCAAAGATGTATCTCTCAAAACTTGAACCTATACTATGTTTGAGAATATAAGGAAATCCTTGATTTTTTTTGGAATATCCTTCCTAAAAACTAAAAAAATTTACCCATATTTTCTAATTCTATACTATTACCTTCTTCTTTCATCCATGCTAAATCCTCATCACTTCCTTCTGCATTATCTTCATTTTTATCAAGATCCTTGCTATATCTTTCTTCATTGCACATTTTTCCTTATAATTTATTTTCATCTAGATCATCAATACTACTAATCCTATTCACATCATCCTAAAAAAAAATATTTTAATTCAATATCCTCTTTTCATAACTCTCTTTCTATCTCCAAAGTCTTTTTTCAATCCTTTTCCTCTAGATTCTCCATGCTAGACTTAGGTTCAAGCTCTATCTTTTCATATTTTATGCATTATCCCTTATGTTGCACACACTACCATGACACAAAAAGTGACTAATCCATATGGAAAGGAATAGGTACCATTAATTTTTCCACAACTAGCATCTTAATGACTTTAATAAGTCACTACAATAAATTTCCTTTTATCCCTCTCATAAATAGATCCTTTGCCACTTCAAATGTTATGTATCTTTATATTGTAACTCTATGATATACCCATCAATGGTTAAATCTAGCCATTGATATATCACATGGGTCAATCTGATGTCTAAGTCATGAAGTTATTTGATCTTCTCCTCATAACATGTAATGTCAACAGTCACATGAGATCTAAAATAATGATGTTTTAGATGAGCCAACTAGTCAACTAGTAATCTAGGTAATTCACATTAGAATATCTCATAAATTTCACCATAAATATGTTCCTTCAAAATCTTTTGTTTAGAACACCCTATTCTTTGAGATTTTTTCTATGTAAACTCAATTATTTTCCAATCTAGCCAACATTTCATGTCTCTTTGACTAGGTAACCACCTTAGTATATCCTCAAATAGTGAGTTCCACACTTACCACACCATTGTTAGCAGAGGTTCTTGGGTTCACCAAAACATGCTAATTATAGGGATAACTCATATTATTTCAAGAAAATATTATGGGAAAGTAAAATCATTACTCAATATTTAGCTTCTATCCTTAGATTTTAGAGGTTAAAAAAACCTTGAGTAATATTATGATTATATACTTAGATAAAAATTTAATGGTAAAACTAAGGTATGATGACATAGTTATCAAACTTTTAGTAAAAAGACCTTTTTTATTCATTAACATAATAAGATTTTTCATAATTTAGAAGTGATTTACAGATGTCTATAGAGGAATATTATCAATTCATATAATTATCATGAAATATCACCTAGATTCATAATGAACAAATAATTTCAAATAGAAGACAAAACCATTTCCGTGAGAGATAGACTTATAACACATATAAATACCCAAAAGATATGTCTCACATAGGAAGTGTAGAGTTATTTTATTAACCATCAATGACTAAATTTGCTTACAATCTTCATATTATAAAGCACTAATTTACACATTCATTCTAGATATCTCAGCTTTACTCAAAAGGCTCATATACAATATTACCCAACACTATCTAACCAATTCTAGTACAATCCACTAGAATTTATAATCCTAAAAACTATATTATCATAACTATGATGTCTATACTTGGCATCTAGGTATATCAACATGTATTATATTACTAAATATTCTATGTACCTAATCCCAACTAAAAATAGACTATCTTTGTAACAATCTTGTAGAATAACTAATAACCAAAAATAAACCACGATCCTTATCCATGTGGCACATTCATAGATGTGAGAGGTTAGTGTAAACATTCCCCAGCTAATAAAAACCATCAATTCTCTTTTTGAATTAATGCAAAATCCCAAATTAAATACTTTTTAGCCTTTATATTAATTATCATACAGTTTTTAACATTAAAACGAGATGAAATTTTTCCATATGCTATAAATAAAGAAATATTTTCAAACCATTCATTGGTTGAATCAACAATAAAAACTAGAGGAAGATTCCCTTTTTTATCATCATAATTTATAGAAAAAACTAGTTTGATGCTAGAAGTTTACACAATCCATTTACTCAAATTAACTTTGTGGGTTTGATTTTGAAATTGTATTCTTTAACTTTAGTTATCCAATTACCCCTCTTCGAACTTGGTTTGTATTGAGTCAAGATGAATTTTACTATTGTACTTAGTACCATCATAATGGAATGCAAGTGCAAGATATGGTATATGAATTGTTTGACGGCTTTCACAACTACATATGCATGTTTTTCCTTAGAAGAATATTTTATTTCATAATTATTGAGATTGCATATCATGAAAGTAATCAGGGATTCAACACCTTCATAATTTTTTTGAATTAGTATCATTGAGAGAGTATGATCTAAAGAGTAGAAATAGATGATGAACTTTTTTTAAAAATTTGGATAGACCAAATTTGATGCATGAGTGATACCTAATTTTATTTTCTCAAGTGTTTTTGCCCTTATTATTCCACTTTAAATAATGTTTTCCTTTCATTATCTTAGTAACGTGTCTGATGAGTTCTATAAAATATGGTATAAATCTTCTTGGGAAGTTCACTTTCCTAAAGAATGAATGTACACCTTATTTACTTATTGGCAAGGATAGCTTATGGATTACTTCAAATATATTTGGATCAAGGTTTATCCCTTATTTAGAGACAATGTGACCAAGTATTTTTCCTTTAAAATCCCTAAAAATAGACTTTTAGGGGTTGATATAAATGCCATGTAGTCAACATTTATCGAACACTTTCTCAAGGTGTTCATAATGATCTTCCATTTTATTAGAAAACACCATTAAGTCATCAATGTATACCACAATTATTTTATTTTTCAAGTCTTTGAATACAATATCCATAGCTCTCTAAAAGGTAACTCCTACATTGATTAATCCAAAGGGCATTTATTGATATGAAAAAGTACCCCATGGGGTTATGAATGTTGTTTTATGTTGATCTTCTCTACTAACTTCAATCTGGTTATCCTAAGAAACCATCTAGCATTAAGAACATTTCATAACCTGTGATGGATTAGAGAACTTGATCCATGATTTGCAATGGATAATTATATTTGAGAGATTCCTAATTCAAAATTTTGAAATTGATATAAAATATTATCTCCACACTCTTTTTACAGAATGGTATTATGTTGGAAACCCAAGTAGAATGGTGGATCGAAAAAATAATTTGAGCATCTATAATTTTCTAAATTTATATAAAATGTTTTCCTAAAATATTGGGATTGTATTGTCTTTATTTTTGTTTGAATGGATTGACATAATATTTAAGAGGGACTATGTTTTGCATGTATTTAGGATAAAATACTTAATATCTACATATGAATATGCAAGTATGTTTATGTAATTTTGGAGTAGACTGAAAAAATTTCTTTGCTATTTAGGGGAGAAACATTTTCCAACATTAACTAACCTAGGTTTGTTCATTATAACCTATGTTTACTTTTTTATAGTATGCCATGTTGATAAAAAAAATTCCCTTTCTTCTTTATGAATCTATCATGTTTGTGGAAGAGATATTTTAAAGAAACCAAACCTTTAGTAATTTTATTTACCTTCAATTTTATGACTCCTTCATTATGTTCTTCATTTATTCCTTCTTTTTATGTTTGAGATGTATATTTTGTATGAATATTCACTACATTTAAAGTATAACTTCTTTAAGATATCATCCTTTTCAAGGAAAGAGATGATATGTTGATCATCATTGAATACCTACCATTTTTTTGAATTATCTAGTACACTAAGTAAACTAGTTTAATTGTGTATTTATCTATATTGACATCTAAATGTGGAATCATAAAATAATTTGACACTACAAGTATGTCTAATTTATAATTACTTTCCCTTTGAATGGAATTAATAGATAAGGCATTAAATATTTCTAAATTATCCCAAAATTTATTCCTATAGTGCTTCAAGTGGTCATTTTTTACCTGATATTAACCTTAAAATTGCTTGACAAAACATTCCACATCACCTAGGACTTCCAAATTATTAATTCCCATATCTTATATAGCTTGTAATCTAAGTAATAGGTCTTCATATTTGATAGTATTATTCATACATTCAAAATGCAACTTTTAATAAAAAGGGAATCTCATTATTTGGGTATACCATAACTACTCCTATGTTGGCTCTAGTTGAAGAACAAGTGCCATCAAACTCTAATGTCAAAATATCATTAGAATCACTTTTCATTACCGTAGGCATATCAATACCTTTTTTTGACATAATTAGATGATTTTTTATTCCTGCATCATCAAATAGGATATCTATTATGGGATCATCTAATTTCAGCATAGTGTATTTGGTATTTAATTTAGGTTCCAGACATTATTTTATTCCTTTAATATGAATCATAAAATGATATCTATCCAATTGAATCTCACCACCAAGTTATCTAAAAAAAAATTCTTCCCAAAATAATACCATAGGTAGCCAGAATGTCTATCACCAAGATAGTCATATTGATTATTTTATGAGGAAAAGAAGCTAGGGAAACTTGGGCATTTTTTATTTGACCAATAAGAGGAACCTATTTTGCTTCCATGGAGTAACAATAGCCAAAATTATTAATGATCTCGACCATTTTTGGATTATATTTTTTACCTTTAAAATAATCCATTGGCCTATCTAATTGGCCAAGATTCAACCTCAAGTACTTAGTTTGAGACATTTGGAACTTGGTTCTATTTATATATTTTATTATATCAAAAATAGGAATGCTAGTAGAAGGATTTTAAATGAACTGAGGGATATTCACATCATTTTTAATAGAAGATTAATTTTGGATAACTATTGGTAGTTTTATAATGAGATTCATTTGTTTTAGCCATTGGTTTCTTTCCTTTAATCTATCTAAGGTGATTCAATTCCTCATGAAAGAATGACTTTTAGAGTTTCTTCCTATTTTTTAGTTTGTTATTTTTTTTGATTTTATGCTTTAGTGAAGATTTCAAATGACCAATTATTCATGTCTTTGATAGTGTCATCATAATCATATTCACCTGAGTCATATTCTAGGCATGCATTAGTGGAGTCTATACTAGGTCATTCTATTTTAAATTATTGAAGATCTAGATTTTCTATTTCTTCTTTTTCTTTTATTTTCTCATATCTAAAAACCTCTTCTATTTACAAAATGGCATTCATGAGAGCACTTATGTTTGGGTGTGGAGGATATTTTATGAAAAGATTTTATTGAGGAGATTGCAGACATGGATGGTTACCTTATAATTATGCATAATTTCTTCTGGGAATATTTTGGTAAGGAGCAGTGATGGTTTTCTAAGGTAGTTGATTTTTTAATATATTATATCATTGGGCATTTTTTTCAAAGCATTTTTTAGTAGATGACTAACCTAAACTCTATGTCTTACCTTTTGATGGTTTATTTTTATTTTCTCTATGATTATCATATCATATTCAACATCAATGGTTAATATTTAGGATGCATTCAAGTTATCTACTCTAATTCTTCTCAATTGATAACTTAGTTTTGACAATTGAGAATTCATAAAAATAAATATTTTTTGTTCTAGAATTTTATGGTATCTTCTGATGTAACTTATTGAATTTAGATATGAAATCTCTCATGGGTTCATAATACTCTTTCTTAATTTTAGTGAGTTGAGCCAATAATTCATGTGCATGTTATATTGGTTTGAATCTATTTTCAAATTTAGGTTTCATATCATTCCAATTGGTAATAAATCCTAGAGGAAGATGATAAAGCCAATCTACAACCCCATTTTAGAGAGTCTCAACAAATAGTCTAACTACAATATCCTCATATCTAACATCCAATATTCTACATGATACATACCATCTGGATGTTACTTACCATCACCTAAGAATTTTTGGAAATTCTTCTGTGAACATTTTGGAAGTTCATGTGATTATCCTAAAGCTAGTGGACCAATTGAATTACCCCATGGTATTACCATGGTTGGAAAGATTACTTGTAGAGGAATAAAAGTTCTTAAAATGACAAGGACTTGACTTACTATTAAAAAACCTTGTGATCATTTACTTTTTATGGGATTGGAGGGAAGTTTGACTAACTTTTTAAGTCTATTTTTATGTTCAGGATCCAACTTAAAGTTAAAAATATGTTATAACTAATAGAAAGGATCTATGTTACCTTGAGATTTACTTACTCTAGTAAATCATATTTCTACCAATTCAGAGTAAACACTATTGTTATTGATGTGTATTTTATATTTGGAATGCTATTTGAGATGGTCTTCTTTGTAATATTCTCTATGTGCAGCTATGGATTCATATTTTATACCAAAACTACACAATATTCCTCATCTTATAATACCTCAACAAATCTATGAAATTGTGTTTCACTAATTATATTATCCCACATAAATGCTCACAAATATGAATACATGTCTTCTTGTGTTTCACTTAACCAATTAAGATTTAGTTTAAGTATTATAGTTTGAGCTCTTGGAATGGTCATGAGAAACTCTTATTTTATAAAGTGTTTAAATGATTATACAAACTACTCTTCTAGTATGTATTCTTCATTGTCTCCTTGAAATAATTTATATAGTTATTCAAACAATGGAAACATGGTCTTCTTCTCTATTTATTCATGATGTAAAAACATTGAATTGAGTGTAACTTTTATTGTCCCAAGTAAGTCGACAAAAACTTGAATCCAAATCTCTTTCTATAACTTCTATATATTTCATGCTAGGTTGATGATTAAGATCTTAATTTATGGTAATAGTCATATACACAATTTACTATTCAATATTGTAAATTAATTAACAAGTTCTTTGGGCTATTATGTTTTCAAGAATCCTTTCTACTATTTATGCATGATCTAATTCTAAGTTAAATATGGTCAAAATGATTTAGAACTGGATAACACTAACTTCATCACAATTCCAAGCACTCTGTATGATATTGACATTAATTTCTAACTATGCAGATTGATCCCACTCAATATATGGTTGATTAATTAGCCCCTCAAGTGTTGGAAGAGTCATGTGTGGAAAAGGTTCACATATGTGGGTTTCATAGGAATATGTAAAGATGTGCCCCATGGTGGGTGCCAAATGTTATTGGCTAGAAATTATTTTAGGAGGAAAAATGTGAAATTGTAATCAAAAGTATAGGGATAAAATCCCTTTCCTATTATAAGGTAGAACTACCTATATTGGAAACCAAAATCATTTCTAAAAAATAAGTTATTTACAAAAAAATTGGTGATCTTCATAGGGGTTGTACTTTTAACCAAAAAGTATTATAAAATCATTAAAAAGGAAGAAAAAGAAGAAAAATAAAGAAATAAAGGAATATATGTAGGAATATAGAAGGATGACAAATCTAGTGGGGCAAATTTAGAGAAGAACTAAAAATATCGAGAAAGGATGACTTTATAACGAGGAAATCTTTCTCATTCAATGGGAAAAAAGACATTATTTATTCATAAGAACAAAATACATACACAAAATTAATTTTTTATTAATGATAACACATACAATATAATTATCTTGTAATTACTTGTAAACACTACATGAAATTGTTAGTTTTACCCCACCAAGATTTCACAATCTCAAATATTACAAATATAGGTTCAAAAAAGAAACTCTACAATGAAAATTATGTGTTTTGACTAATTTATCACGATCTCAACAATATAATAAAATAAAAAATCAAATATAAATGAGTGTAAACACATACATTACCAATAAATAAATCTCAAACACAAAGCTTGCAAGAATTTCTAGTGTACTGATACTTTATGAGTTCTAAATAAAATCTTATTTTTATCTATTTTGATGAAAATTTTACACTATAAAAAAAACTTACAATGAGTCCCAAACTTATATTTATGGTTTGAAATGGGTGGTTATGATATGTAACCACCTTTTTATGTTTTGGGGCATTTGCAAAAACATATTAGCTAATTTGCATGACTTAAAATTTGTAAGAACACATTAAAAAATTTGCACAACTTGCAAAAGTGTGATTTTTTTTATGACTTGAAAAATTACAATGACAAATTTATAAAAATTTTAAAAATTCATTGGTAAATTTTCATGACTCAAAACTAAAAAAAGGACTTAGTAAATTTGGATGACATACAATGTGTCAATTAACTATTACAAAAAGCATAATTGAAAATTGTGAGAATTACTCATAATTACAAGTATGGAAATTATAAAAATCTATTAAAAGTTTACTTCTCTTCTTCTTCCTCACTAAGAATAAATTATATCATTTATTTCATTGGCATATGCTTCATCTGCTTGTATTCACTAAATTTTTGTAATGTTTCTTTCACTTTTTATTCATGAATACCATCTGAATACATGAAAGTTATTTCTACCTCATAATATGTATTTATCATTTTATTTGACATCCATTGAAGTATTTTTAGCATTGAATCAATATTTTATAGGTTATTATTATTATATTTTATCAACTTATAATTGAATTCATAGTTGAATGCAGAGTTTGGATATAATATATGCTCAATATTCTTATTGAATTTATCAATAATGATGTATTTAATGGCCAATTTCCTATCATCATCGACAAATGTATAATTCAAATTTACAATTTATCCTAATATTTAGAGAAAAAAATTACCTCCCACTGACTTAGAGTCACCAAATTTCTTGATGCTATCTAATAATATAGATTTTGAATTGAGTAGCTCCCAAGAATTCAATAAGTTATGCAATTTACTCAACTCAAATGACTTTTTATGGAATGAGATCATTTGGGAAAGTATTGGATAAATAATTAAATATGGGAATAAATTATTTACATTTATCTACTTCTTATACATAATTATATTTGGCTTCAGTCGCATTGGCATACTATAATTGAATTTTTAAAGTATGTAGTCATTTTTATATTGATTGTGGTAACACCCTAAAATAGAATTTTATCAAACCATTCATTTTTTGCTTTTCCCATGTTTCCAATTTACTTTTCAATTTTAAGTGTCTCTATATGAGTGATTTAAGGGTAAATAGATGAGGATGAATGCTGAATTGCCTTGATCAACTTTTGGAGTATTGATGTCAATTGCTCAATTTTTTACATGAGCTAATCCTTTGTCACCTTATCCTAATACATATTTTTAACAAGATGTATACAAAGGAAAGTGAAGATATAAAAATCAATCCTATCTTAGAGAAGATAAATTAGACTTACCCTTCCACTTATTGGTACATTTAGACAATTGAGGCCACAACCAAAATGGATTTGATAAACCTAACCAAGGGGTCCCTTACCATAATAATATCACTAGAGAGGGTTTTAAAGCCTCTAGTCAAGTAACACCATGAAATAACCCTAGCTAGGTCCTATTGTCTCTTATATTCACAAATTAAGAATAAAGTAAAGTAAAATATAGCCTAGAGCTCACCAAAGTATGTGACACAAAATGGGGGCAATAAACATAAAAGTAGACATGCATACAATAATTTTAATTTAGTATAGATATAACCCTAATACATGGAGAGAGAAATACATTCAAAATATATTACTTATGATAACTCTATCTACTAAAATATAGGAGTAAGAGTTATAGATACTTACCTTAAAAATGAACCCATCGAGACTCAATATCTTCTTTGGCCATAGGTGTTTTTCAATAGGTTTTTGTGGTAGAAGAACAAATTGTAAAAAAATTCAAATGAATGATTAAGTCTCTCTATCTCTAATAAATGGTGAAAAATATGTGTATATATACATAGATCTCACCATAAAACTTTATAAAAAATTTACTAATAGAGTTAGAATAATTGACCCTATATCCTTAATTAATAAAATAAAATTAGATCCTAGTATAGGTTGGTGAAGGCAAACCTAGACCCATAATGTGCTAACATATTTTAATTATAGGGTCAACCTAGGCCAACATTATTGGAAATGTCAAAAAGAGTTTTTCACTTAGGTAGGGATTATTTAAGGTAGTGAATTACTTAGAGGAGTGTGTAACGGAGGCATATTTTCTTAGGTAAGTTTATAAGAGATTTTTGTATTGGTTATAAGTGGTGGTATAGGGGACAATAGTCTTGTGAAGCACCAATGATTTTCCCACCCCTTTCTCGATGCACCCTTTAAAGCATGCACTTAGAGAGATTGAGACTTGATGAGTTCTTATAAGATAAAAAACATAATTATTTGATGAAGTTTGAAAATATTATGTGTATACATATTCCCTAATGTGTCACTTAGGTGTAACAGGGGATGATGCTTTGAGAAAAGAACATAACAACACACAATGTTGAAGATAAATAAATTATAGTATTTTAAAGCATAAAATAACTAAAATTAAATGATTAAAAGGAAATAACTAAAATAAAATTAATGTATGCATACCTTTACTTACCTTTATTGTTGGATGATTATCTACTGTGTTTGTAGTTTTGATTGTGAAGGGTGCAAAGACTACTTTGGACAAACCCAAGGATACAAAACTAAATAGGAAAAATACACAAATGTAAGAAATCCAATATAACTTAACTATGTTAGTATGATGTACTTGGAAATTCGGTAAGCTAGGGTGATAAATTCTAAGTTAGGACCAAATGACCGAGCAAAAATTAGAGTGAATCAGGTAACCAAAATCTAAGGTTACTAAATGATTCAAAGACTCAAATAGATAAACCTTAAGTAAGAAAGGTAAATAAACCAAGTCAAACTAAGGATACAAGTGAAAATGGTAATCAAATATCAATGTGAAAGTAGTAACAATATTTACTTAAAAAAGGATGGGCAATAAATGGTAAAATAATATTGATGAGTGAGTAGTAACTATCGTTACTAAATCATCAATGGAAAAAGTACAAAAAAGGGGAAAACAACATTGGTGAATGAGAAGTAACAATCCTACCTCACTCAATAACGGAAAAAGTATTAAAAAATATAAATGGACGTAGGTGTCTAAAAAAAGAGAAGTAAAAAAATATAGAATTGTATGTAGTTATCCAAAAAAAAGAATCATAAAAAAAATTTTATAAATAGACACAGTTGTCTAAAAAAAAGGGATAAAAGATTTTCCAATAAACCAAGGTAGTTCTAAAAATGGAAAGAAAGGGTAGAAAGAGGATGATCCATAGTCACTCAAGAATACTATTTTGTTTTAAAGATAGATAAAGTCAAAACAAAGTAGTGATAGCATATTTTTGATATATGCAGAAGAAGAAATATAGAATTTGGGAAATATATTTAGAATAAAACTTGACTATCAAGGGGGAAATGAAATGGGAGGTGGGGAAAATGAAGGAAAAATCAAGATAGATAACTCTTTATCAAAGTCAAGACACTAGAATTAGTTTTGTCAAAACAAAAGGATGTTTGACATTAAGGACTCTAGGAACTACTAAAGACACAAATCTTGGGTTATCAAATGAAATATTTATAACAAACCATGAAGGATATATGCATGAAAAGTAAAATTGATCTACCTTTCCACAATGTATTCCCCATTCCTCAACACCCCTTATAGATCCATCAATATACTATGAATATTGGGTAATTGCATGATAAATAGGTATAACTATAGATATTTTTTTAATTCTCATATCCCAATATACTGTCCTACCACACCCCAATAGAAATTGGCTATATGATGAGGTCAACTGTGGAGTTTGAGCTTCAATTGGAGACAGGAGATGTGATATAAGTAATGTATTTTGGTGTGATGTTGACTTTTTTATTTTTAAATTTTCTTTTGATCATTGCATTTTGTTTTAAATGATTTGGATTTTAACTTTTGATGTATTTTTTATTCCTTCTCCATACATATTATGAGAACTAAACATGGGTGCTAAAAATGACTATAATTTGAAATCTTTGGACTTGGTTACTAAGAAAGATAACTTACAAACCTTGGTGTCTAAGAGTCTTAATTCATGGGAAATAAATTTGTTATCTTAACTTTGACCTTGTTTTATCCAAATGTAATGAAAGTAAATCAAGGGGAACGAACATGAAATAATAAGAATTACTTCAAATCAAAAAAATGTGACAAAGTGAGAAGTGATACAATGATAGGTAAGTATGAGTCCTTATCATAAGAATGTATGTAAGTGTAGAGAAACATTCTAACATAGTTTTTTGTGCAAGTTTTATCCAAAAAATAAACAAAAACTAAAGCTAATAATATAGGATCACAAACTTTTAATCATTTATTAACATTTTAGAAAAGGGACATTTAGTTTAATAAAGGTGTTTTAAAATAAAATTTGATTTTATGAGGAGAACCTGGTCCTATCCATGGTATTACACTATAACTCATAAAATATAAACCCAAGTGGGTGAAAAAAAGGCAAAAAATGGTATTTGTGAGGAGGCCCTAGTCCTATCCATGGTTTTACACTACAACTCACAAAATAAAAACCCAAGTGGGTGAATAAAGGATTAAAAAATAACAAACTTGGTATGAAAAATCAATATATGAAAGAGAAATGAATTCATGAGGAAAATCAGGTCCTATCCATAGTATTACAATGAAAATCATGAAATAAAGAAACCAAAGGACCAAGGGATGGAACTAAGGTTTGTAAGAAGAGACTTCTACAGAGGGTGAGATCCATGTATAATTTTTTTAATAAATGTTAGTAGGATAATATATAAAAGTAGGATAAGAAGGGAAATATATAAGAAAAATATTTCTTCAAAAATTGCACATTATTAGGTTTTTTAAAAACATGGCCTTCATTAGTTTGTATGTGATAGGTGTTAGTACCAAGAATGTATTTTACTAAGTAAAGGCCCCACCATTTTTGGGCATATTTTCCTTTTTTATCATGGGTATAATCTAACTTAAGGACTAGATCACCAACACTAAAAGTGTGGACTTTAACCTTTTTATTATGTTGTTTGGTGATGCGAGCCTTGTATTGGTAGCTATGTTTGATATAATATAGATGGTTTTCATCAAGAATATTGAGGGCATGAAGGTGAGATTTAGGTAATTATTCATTAGGAATGATACTTGAAGACATATACGTAAGGAGGGAAGTTCAAATTCTAATTGTAAGATGGACTCAGATCCATAGACTAGTGAGAAGGGTTTTATCCCAATAACAATAAGTATTCTAGTATGATATGACCAAAGTGTCGTATATAAATTAATATGCTAATTAGTGTGGATTTCTTACATTGTCTTTTGTATATTTTTTTTGATAATTTTATTGGTGGCCGTAGATTGGCCATTGCATTGTGCATGGTAAGGTGTGGATAATTTGTGAGATATTTTAAATTTAGCACAACTATGTCATGTCCTTATTTTTAAAATTATTACCATTATCATAAATTATAATTTGGATAACTCCAAAGTAATAAATGATTTGGTTAAGGATAAATTTATAAATAGTGGTTCCCATGACATTAAAAAGAGGCATGACTTCTATCCATATGGTAAAATATTATATAGTGGTAATGATAAAAATATAAACATATTATGACTAAGGCAATTTTCCAATGAGATATAATCTTGAAATGAAAAATGTCCAAGGAGACTCCATAGTTTAGATCTCAAGTAGTGGTTAATGGATTAAATCATCATGAAATTGGCAAAGATTACACTTTTTTATAAAATTGATAACATCCTTTTATAAATTAGGCCAAAATTATCTCATACATAAGCATTTGTGTGTTGTATAATGTTTTCTACAATGACCACCACAAATTATCCCATGTTCTTATTTGAGGAAATGAGGGTGTAGTCATATAAAATGCAAAAACTGGTAACTTGAGCATGGCCAATGACACTTGACCTTTAGGTCCCTCTTGCTTGCTCTCATGACCCTCATAGGCATCATTTTTATTTATTCCTAATCATTTTTAGCCTTCCAAACCTGATCCTAACTAAGCCAAATTCCTCTTTCCATGATAGATCAATCCCCCTAGTGTTGGGGGATCAAACCAACAATAGATTACTATTGTGACAGCAATAAATGCAGAAATAAATCAGATAGATAAGTAACTAAAATGATAAATAGCACAGAATAAGATATACAAGAAAACACCCTGAAAACTTGTATTGAAACTCTTTACAATAGGAATACAATGAAGAAACTTCGTTCTTCCACACCTCTCTCAGATGCACACAAGATCTCTCACTAGATCTCTATTCCTCAAGATCTCTCTCTCAAGTACACTCAAATCCAACAACCTGGATTGATGTAACTCTGTACTATCCTTCAAATATTCACAATGTTTTACTCTTACAGTTCTACACTCATTCTCTCTTCTAAGCTAAGAAGATCTTTCCTACATATAGAAATAGGAAACTTGAGCATGCTCTTACAACAAACAGTTAAGCCTCTTCAACAAGGGCTCTAAAAATAATATTGCTAATAATAGAGACGCAAGCTTGAGTCCATGACTCAAACTTATCATGCAAACACTCGCTGCTGTCCACGGAAATAGCTTTCTGGACACGCAGGTAACCGACGTCGGTTCCTGCCTATTCGCCTGTGACCATCGTCGACCGACCCTACTGCCAACGTCAGTGCCTCTGCAACTGCTACTGACCGACGTCAGTCGCTCCTGATCGACGCTAGCGTTTGTGTAGACCCGAACCTATTTTAGTATGCTCCTTGGTGAAGCTTTTAGCTCCACACCCTAACAATCTCCCACTTGGAGATAAACCAGTTGCACCATCCTGTACAGCAACATCTTCTAGCTCCTCCATCTTCAACTCAATCATGAAGACCAATAGAAGTTGAATGAAGATTCAACTTCTCCTTCATAACCGGCTTTGTTAGCATATCAGCAGGATTCTTGTCTGTATGGATTTTCTCCAGCTTCAACTCACCATCTTCCAATACCTGCCGTATGAAGTGGTACCTTAGCTATATGTGCTTGGTTCTAGAATGAAAGACTGAGTTCTTGGCCAAATGGATTGCACTCTGACTGTCACTATACAATCTGCAACTCCCATGCTCCCTTCCAAGCTCTTCCATGAACCGTGTCATCCATATCATCTCCTTGCTAGCTTCTGTGGCTGCAATATACTCTGCTTCTGTAGTTGACAAGGCAACAACCTTTTGCAACTTAGATATCCAACTAACCGTCGTTCCACCTACAGTAAAAACATAACCTATGGTGCTCCTCCTGCCATCCAAATCCCCTGCCATATCTGAATCTACATAACCATGTAGAGAAGTATCTGAACCTCCATAGCATAAGTGCCTATTGTTGGTTCCTCTCAGATATCTAAGGATCCATTGAACCGCTTTCCAATGTTCCTTACCTGGATTGGCCATATACTTACTTACTACTCCCACTGCTTGGGCAATATCTGGTCTAGTACACACCATTGCATACATCAAACTCCCTACTGCGGAAGAATATGGAACCTTACTCATGTACTCTACCTCATCATGTGAATTGGGACATTGTTCTTTGCTTAACTTAAAATGTCCAGCCATAGGTGTACTTATCGATTTTGCATCCTGCATATTAAACCTCTCCAACACCTTGTTCACATAATCTTCTTGAGACAATATCAACCTGTGATTTTTCCTGTCTCTCCTAATGCTCATGCCAAGGATCTTCTTCGTTGCTCCCAAATCCTTCATAGCAAACGTTTGAGCTAACTTCACCTTAAGCTCTGAGATATCCTGCATGTGAGACCCTGCAACCATCATGTCATCTACATACAACAATAGAATAATATATCTACCATTATCAAATCTCTTGAAATACACAGAATGGTCTGATTGACACCTACTGTAGCCGTGCTCAGTCATAGACCTGTCAAATTTCAAGTACCATTGCCTTGGAGCTTGCTTGAGGCCATACAAGCTTTTCTTCAACCTGCACACAAACTTCTCCTTACCCTTGACCTCAAATCCTTCTAGCTAATCCATATAAATTTCCTCATCCAAATCTCCATGAAGAAATGTTGTCTTAACATCTAGCTGCTTGAGATGCAAATCCTCAAAAGCAACCAAAGACAATACAACCCTTATAGAAGTCATCTTAACAACAGGAGAAAAAATCTCACCAAAGTCAATACCTGGCTTTTGTGCAAATCCTTTTACTACTAATCTGGCCTTATATCTCATCTGTCCATCCTCACTTTCCTTCAACTTATAGGTCCATCTGTTCTTCAGTGTTCTCTTACCAGCTGGCAATTCAACCAAATCCTATGTTTGGTTCTCTCTTAAGGACTCCATCTCCTCAACCATGCCACGCTCCCACTTACTCCTGGACTCCACCTGTAATGCTTCTTAAAAACTCTTTGGTTCTTCACCATCAGTTAGCAATAAATAATATAAGGAAAGAGAATATCTAATTGGAGGCTTACTTACCCTTTCAGACCTCCTGGTGGGTGTCTTGGACTCGTTCTCAGCAATCTGTCCACCCAAATTTTCTGATAGTGACCAACCTCAGCCACCTGTAGACCTGTTACTGGCTGACGCCGGTTCTTCCTGGCCGATGTCGGTTCCTGGTCTACCGACGTCGGTCTCTGTATGACCGACATCAGTTTCTGTACTGCTGATGCCGGTTCCTATCCTACCGACGTCGGTCTCTGTGTTTTCTTGCAAGTGATTATTTCTTTTTCCCACGAGCTCATTTTAGACCATAACTTTGTCCAATTCACTATTGCTCTACCTAGATTGATCTAGCTTCCTTATCTGATCACTGTACATCACTCTTTCATTGAAAACAACATCACGACTCTTGATTACCTTGTTAGTTCCTAGATTCCAAAATCTGAAACCAAAATCATCTGAGCCATAGCCAATAAACGTGCACCTCATAGACTTAGGATCAAGCTTCTTTCTATTTTCCTTATCTATGTGCACAAAGGCTTCACTACCAAAAACTTTGAGATATGAGAGATCTACCTTTTTACCTGTCCATGCCTCTTCTGGAATTCCACCATCCAGAGCTGTAGAGGGTCCTCTGTTAATTAGGTACACTGTGGTGTCAACTGCTTCTGCCCAAAACTCTAAGGGCAAACCTGCATGCAATCTCATACATCTCGCACACTCCATGATAGTTCTGTTCATCCTTTCAGCAATACCATTCTACTGAGGTGTCCTTGGAACCATCCTTTGCCTATGGATTTCGTGTGTATAACAATACAATTTGAACTTAAGACTGTAGAACTCACCGCCATTATCAGATCTCAGGCACTTTAATTTTTTGCCTGTTTCATTCTCAACCATAGCCTTCCAAAACTTAAAAGTCTCAAAAACATCAGATTTCTTTTTAATACAGTAGATCCATACCTTTCTTGTGGTGTCATCTATGAATGTAACATAGTACCGTGATCCGCCAATAGAGGCTACCTGAGCCGGTCCCCACACGTCTGTGTGAACAAGCTGTAACTTTTGCCTTTTCTTAGTAGACCCAGTCTTGAGAAAACTAACCCTTTTCTGTTTTCCAAATACACAATGCTCACAAAATTCTAGATCCATACTTTTCAAATCTAAAAGCATACCTTTAGACTTAAGAATTGACATCCCCTTCTCACTCATGTGGCCAAGCCTTGAGTGCCACAATTTACAATCCACATCTGAAGTAGATAAAACTGAAGGAGATTTGTTAGTAACACAATTACACAAATAGAGAGTACCTTCTCTCTTGCCTCTAGCCATAACTAGTGCACCCTTGGTCACCTTCCAAGAATCTGCTATGAGAGTTACTGTACAACCCTCATCACCTAGCTTACCTGCAGAAATCAAATTTCTCTTCAAACTAGGAACATGCATCACATCTCTCAACACCCATGTGTTGCCATTCTGCATCTTCAGCTGCACTTTACTTTTGCCAGTAATCTTACAAGGCTCATCATCCCCTAAGTACACTATTCCAAAATCTCCATGGATATAGTCACTGAAATACTCTCTGTTAGGGGTAGCATGGAAAGATGCACCAGAATCTAATACCCAAGATTCTATGTTATTATGCAAAGAGAAAATTAAAGCATCTTGTGCAATACCTGCAACCTTGGCTTCTTCCTTTCCTTCATGCTGATTGTCTTCCTTAGGCTTTGACCAGCAATCTCTGCTTATGTGCCCCATCTTTCCACAATTCCATCATTATGGCTTCCTGCCATTTCTGGATTTGGATCTTCCTCTCACCTTAGACTTAGATCTTGATCTCCTCTTGCTCTTTTCTTTTTGCCTTCCCCTGCTCTCAAAATTTAAAGCGTTCCCAGATGTCTCTTCTGTGCTTTTCCTGCGTATTTCCTCATTCAAGATAACACTAACAACATCCTCTACTTTCAAAATATTTGATGCAGATGCAGTATTAGAAACTGCCATTACTAAGCCATGCCAGCTTTCAGGCAAAGAACATAATATCAAAAGAGCTTTTATTTCATCTTCAAATACAATATGGATAGAACTTAACTGATTAACAATTCCATTAAAATCATTCAGATGAGTAGAAATAGATCCACCTTCATTCATATGCAAATTAAATAACTGCTTCATAAGATATACCTTATTTGAAGCTGAGGGTTTTTCATACATATTTGCTAACGTAGTCATCAACTCTACCATTGTTTTTGCCTGTGACAAATTAGATATCACAGTGGAGGCCAGACTCAGTCTTATAGACCCAAGAGCCTTTTTGTCAAGAACTTCCCATTCTTCATCCTCCATGTCCTTAGGCTTCTTTGCTATCCCACCTAACGGTAAGTAGAGATCTTTATGATATAGATAGTCCTCTATCTGCATTCTCCAATGTTGGTAGTTCTTGCCATTAAACTTTTCCATTCTCAACTTACTTTCTTCTGCCATTGCTTCTCCCACTCAAACAGAAATTCCTACAGAAACCCCTGTGAGCAACCTGTAATCTGTAACCTGTAACCTGTAACCAAGGCTCTGATACCACTTGTTGGTATCAGCTATTGAACCTACAACCAGGCTCTGATACCACTTGTTGGGGGATCAAACCAACAATAGATTACTATTGTGACAGCAATAAACGCGGAAATAAATCAGATAGATAAGTAACTAAAATGATAAATAGCACAGAACAAGATATACAAGAAAACACCCTGAAAACTTGTATTGAAATTCTTTATAATAGGAATACAATGAAGAAACTTCATTCTTCCACACCTCTCTCAGATGCACACAAGATCTCTCACTAGATCTCTATTCCTTAAGAGCTCTCTCTCAAGTACACTCAAATCCAACAACCTGGATTGATGCAACTCTGTACTGTCCTTCAAACATTCACAATGTTCTACTCTTACAGTTCTACACTCATTCTCTCTTCTAAGCTAAGAAGATCTTTCCTACATATAGAAATAGGAAACTTGAGCATGCTCTTACAACAAACAGTTAAGCCTCTTCAACAAGGGCTCTAAAAATAATATTGCTAATAATAGAGACGCAAGATTGAGTCCACGACTCAAACTTATCATGCAAACACTCGCTGCTGTCCACGGAAATAGCTTTCTAGACACGCAGGTAACCGACGTCAGTTCCTGCCTGTTCGCCTGTGACCATCGTCGGCCGACCCTACTGCCGACGTCGGTGCCTCTGCAACTGCTACTGACCAACGTCGGTCACTCCTGATCGATGCCAGCGTCTGTGTAGACCCGAACCTGTTTTAGTATGCTCCTTGGTGAAGCTTTTAGCTCCACACCCTAACACCTAGGTCTAGTCTACTCAGGATAATAGCACCACACTTGGACTATAGCATTGGTGCCACTCCTATCCACTTTTGGCACTCTTGTCCAAGTCTATTTTTGGCCCCAATGGTAAGTTTATTCTAGTTACCCATCCTTCTCCTTGTTAGCCTAACATGAGCACATTTAATTCATGACCAATAGATCCCTATAAAAGCCCATTCAAAGTTCATTTGGAAAGGGTTGGAAATTATAACTAAGAAAGCAAGAATACAAGCAATATCACTCAATAAATCTTCCCTATTCTCTACATATAGTTAGCCAACACACTAACAATTTTATTCAAATCCTTACACCAATCCCTAAACACCTCAAGCACATCCAATTTAGCATTCTACATCTTCATACACATAATTTCACAAAGCACATCAAGTGGGAGAATTACATATGGCTTGATCCCTTTTTAGAGTATTGGTATGTAGGCAATGTTCCCATATAAGGGGTGTGGATCCATGTATAGTGAATATTACACACACTAATCCTCCCTCTTTCTCAAAATTGGTCAAATCACAATGGAAGATAGGTTTTGAAGAAAGAATCTTCTCTACAAATTTCTAGCTATTGAAACTTCATAGACAAGATCATACAAACATAACAAATAAAACTTAAAAATCTTAGATCCTCAAGACAATAGTGGTAGATGTGAACTAAAACATCGAACTAAAACATCAATTCCACTCATATCTAATTTAGATGCTCTTGTACAATCACAAAATGAAGTTTAGATCTCAATTTGTGATAGTGTCTCAGTCCTATGCAGTGAATTTCAGCCTTTATCTCAGTCAGATCAATTAGTTCTAGCTATGTCTTGTTTTCTTCCCCTTATTACTAATTTTTAAAAAGTTTAAATTTCAATCTAATTTACACAAATCAGTATCTTAATTATTTTATATTTATTTACTAATTTTACTACTCAAAACCTTTAACTAAATTAGGCATAATACACTAATATTACCAAAATTGTTAAATCATTTGGTGAACCCGACTTACTTTATTTGCACATAAAACCCCTATAAACCCTATGATAAATTTCCTAATGATTTTTCATATATTTTTTATTTTTTACCCACATAATAAAATAAAAAATTAGCATTAAATTTTAAAATTTCATAGTAATTCTAAAATAATTTTCTTTCAAACCCTAGTTGCCCATACTAAGTCCTAATATTTTCCCAATAATTTTTCAATAATTTTCTAAATTTTTACTAGAATATTTAAATTAAAAAACCATTAAAATTTCAAAATTCAATAATAATTTTCAAAAATATTTATTTTTCAAAATCCTAGTGGCATCTACTAGGTTTCTTTAAATCACTAATTTTCCAATAAATTTCTAATTTTTTACTTGCATATATAACTCAAAAATTCACTTTTAATTTCAAATTTTCACATTAAATTATTTAAATAATTATATTTCAAACCCTAGTTTCATATACTTTGTCTCATTGCTTCTTGAGGTATCACTTTACATTCTAAAAATCAAATTTCAAAAAAATGGATCTCACTTATTTACAAATTGTTCTTACATTTCTTACAAAAAATAAGGAGACCATCATTAGTCATATCATGTACATGAATGATGAATTTTACCATATGTTAATAATACAAAGCTTCATTCTTTCCCTTTCATGCTTAATTTTTATAATAAGAGATGATATTACAAAATTTATTGCTAAAATTGCATAAGATTTCAATAGTTATTTTGCATTCTCTCTCTCTCTCTCTCTCTCTCTCTCTCTCTCATGAAGGATAATTTCCAAATCTATTTTTATAAACATATTAGACATATCATAGCACATGTAAAAGCTTTTTATTCATTAGTGCACCATTCCATGCTCTCTACCCTTTGATTTTTATCTCTCATATAGAAATTTTTTTAAGTTCATCTTGATAAACATATTAGAAATATAATACCACATGTAAAACCTTTTTACGCATTAGTGCACCATTCCATGCTCTCTACCCTTTGATTTCTATCTCTCATATGGAAAGATTTTCAAGTTCATCTTGATAAACATGTTAGACATATCATAACACATGTAAAATATTTTTATGCATTAGTGCACCATTCCATGCTCTCTACCCTTTTATTTCTATCTCTCATATGGAAAATTTTTGAAGTTAATCTCTCTAAACATATTAAACATATCATAGCACATGTAAAAGATTTTTATGCATTAGTGCACCATTCCATGCTCTCTATCCCTTAATTTTTATCTCTCATTTGGAATGATCTTTATAAATATATTGATATACAACTTATAACTCTAATTTCATGAATTTCATTCCATATACATGGTTTCTACCTATATGTATCTACCTCTTTGGCTACTTTTGTTTCAATGTCATATATTATGTAGAGGAAAGAAATTCCTTCTCCTCTTCTCCCCTAAAAGGGTGATATCTACTTTCCCTCTAACTAGGTCCATGCTATTACCCATCCAAAAGGTGAGGCAGCCTATACTATTATTCCTAATGCATACATTCAACCTATAGCTTCTTTAAACCCTTTTCAACATATGTGATTACATGTTCAATTGGAAGCAACTAGGGTTTTCACTTGTGAGACTCTAAGGGATCATATCACTAGTATGAGAAATTTAATTTTATATTTACAAACACAATCAATTATTAAATGACAAGATCACAACATTGGAAAATGAGATTATAATACAAAAGCCTCAAAGGCATCCTAGTGCCAATCATGTATATGCAATTTCACCTAGTCAATTGGTTGCAAGCAATATTACATATCAAAACAAGAAATCACAACAAAGTAACTCTACAACTAGTGATTCAAAAATCATTCAAAGATCAAATAAAAGTTCAAGTGAGGTACTAAGGGAAATGATTAAATTTAAGTTGATCAAACTACCTCCTCTACATCTAGTGAGAAGATACAGATATTATTGTGCATATAATAGAATGCATGGGCATCACACAGATTCATTTTTGGTATTAAAAATAAATATAAAATTAATAATTTCTAATGAGGACTCTATACAAGGTAAATAAGTCAAGCAATCCACAGTGACATAGGAACACATTCACAAAGGGTCAAATTCATAAATAATACAAAAGTGGTTACCAAAGCATAATTTAGAACAACAAAATGATCAAAAAGTAAAATCATAGAAACAAATAGTAACACAAGAAAAGTTAAAGCATGACAAAGATTCAAATCTACCTCTCCAAAATGAGTCTCAACTTCCAAAGTAGTATGGGTTTGGTCAACAATATCTACAATAATTTGATTATCAAGGTAAAGGGTTAGGCAAGCATGCTCAAGGAATCTCTACTCCTATTCTAGTAGTTGATAATATTTGCCACCAAGGTTTGGGATTTATTGAATATACTAAGGCAAATCATTCACATACAAAATTTATCAAAGGAAAAGATCTAGATACAATAAAATTCAACACTAGCATTCCATTGGTTCAAAATTAAGATGATAATGATGAGTGGAACAATAAAAATTATTATGATTTCCAAGATATCGATAATGAATCCAAATATTTAGAGTCATATTCACAGCCATTACCTTATGCTTTATAATCACACACAATTCCTTTATTTGATACAAGACACCATGATAGGGAGTTTCCCATGAGACTCATCAGTTAGTATTATTTCTTCTTAGTATTACTTGTACATAGCTTCATTTAAATTTCTTGTACATAGTATCCTTATGATTAATTAGACATAGCTCATTATAAAAAATACAAAAACAATACATAATCTCAAAATACAAAAATATATAAAAAAAATTAAAAAATACCAAAAACATTTCAATTGTATGTATCATCCATGATTTATATTACTACTACTATTCTAGACTTATATTTGATATTATATGCTATTATTTGTTGATTTATCCACATTAGCATGCTTCACTTGATCTTTTTTGAGTGTGTGTAGTCACTTTCAACTCCTTGATTGCTTCACTCTACCCATTTAGGGGGCATCCTACTTCTACATCGAGACATACATCGATATACATACCCACTAGGGGCATCTTCTACATGACTACACTATCCAAGTTATGTCATTCCTACACCAAACACTCTAGTTATTATGTTAATGTACATTACTTATTATCTTACATAGATTAATCTATTACCACTCACTAGTATATAACACTTATATATTTCTTAGCATATACTTAATCTTGAACTAACATGTCTTGCATGCTTTTGTTTCTTACTTTGATTTGTTAGATGTGATTGTATTTACACTATTTACATGTTTTTTTTCTTACTTAGCATAGCTTGATGTGATTGAATTTTTTAGTTCTTATTTGGCTATTGTACATGTCTTAGGACATTTTATAATGTCATTTTCTTCTATTCATGTGTGTGCTTTTGGTCATTTTCCAATGTCCCTTGCCTGTACTCTTTTATATGATTGTTGCTTTCACACCAACCTTACTTGTTTCAATTATATGTGTATGTGGCATTTGAACATGCCTTGTATGCTTGCTTCTAGTTTGAGTGACATGTTCCCATGTCCCTTGTTTACTTGGCCTTTTATCCACCTTTGTATACTTATTGATTTGTTTTCTTGTTGCTTATTTGCTTCTCATTATTTGCAATGCCATGATCCACATCATGCATTATCTTTCTTTTTTGGATGCCATGATGGACATCATGCTCCATCCCTCCATAATACATAATACCCTAACAAATAATAATTAATAACTAACCAAACTTCCAGTTCTAATTGAATACATTACATATGATATTACATTATTATATCTATCTAGGCATACCCTTGTTGATCTAACAATCTTTAATTACAAACCATGTTATATATTAAGATATCTTATCAATTATCATTATTATATCATGTATCTTTATAGCATAACAAACTTGAAAGGCTCTTTCTCCTAAGGGTAGTCATTATAGGGTCTTCATTTCTACCCTTAGAAGAGGGGGCAATAAATAGGGGTTTTATTATAGAGATCAAAGCTCTTAACGGTCAAAAAAGTAGTTTTTAGCACACCTAGAATAGTAACCAAACATCAAAATAATCAAAATAGACTAGGTAAATAGTGAAAATATTAGAATAGTTACTAGATTTAGCTTAGGACAATAGCTCCCAACTTGGACTATAACACTAATGCCACTAGTGTCCACTTTCAACACTCCTATCTAGATAGCAAAAAAACTAGACTTTCTAAAAGTATGAAAAAAATTAGGTTAAGCTACAGTTTTTCACAACCAAAATAATTCAGAATCAATAGTTTTCAATATACTTTTGCTTAGATAATCTAGATATAGGGGGTATCATGCACGACATGATGGATCTCACTTCTAGTTTTAGACATGGTAGTTGATATAACTTCCATATCAAAATCCATGTTCTAGACACTAGTGACTAGGGGCAATATGCATGGCACATTTGTTTATTTTCTTTCTAAGTTCAATATTACCTAGTCATTCTCAGCAGTTGAATGCCTTATTCCATCTATAAGTGGTTGGTAACATTTTAGAATGGATTCCATACAAGCCTAACTTTTACATTCCCAAGTTCTTAAGTTCTCAAGTGGCTTTCATATAAGCCTAGTGCAAAAGTACAAAATGGCTTCAATACAAGCCTAATCTCCACCTTTTAGAGTGGCCTAGTTTTTGACATACATTCAGTTATCCATGCCAACATTTTCAAATCATAGTACATTCATAGGCTTTAGGAGCCATCTCATATGACACACATTTCATACCAATATCAATTCATAGCTTCACTTCATAGGGCAATGATGGAGCCAAAAGATTAGCTAGCCTTTGTATTATTGAGCCACCTATTTAGATGGATTGGACACATAGTCTAAACATTGATTAACACATGCATGATCACCTAGCTTCACTTAGTGGGTGATGATGGATCCAAAGGGTTAGCCTTTGCATTCTTGAGCCACTCTCGAGGAATTGAGCACTCAACTCTATTTGTGAAATACTCTTGGTACAAAATCATCTAGTATTACTTAGCATTACTCAGTATCACAATAATTTTTGTATTGGTCCACATACCTAATGAGGTATATTTGTTCTTTTCTCTTCCTTTCTCTCTTACTTATCTTTTTATGTTCTTATTTTACATATAGTGTATCTAGTAAGAACTGATTTACTCTTTGTTTTATTTTATAGTTTCATACTTCATAGATTGATCTCTCTATGCACACCCAAAATCACATAGATACATGAGCTTCACCCTTTTAGGTAAGTTTAGGTACCCTTTCTATTTTTCCTTTATCCTATTATTTCACTTTACTGCATCACTAGAATAAATGGGGGGTAAATTTAGTCATATAAATTGTAAAAATTGGTAACTTAAGCATGGCTAACGACACTCAACCCTTAGATCCCTCTTGATTGCTCTCATGACCCTAATAGGCATCATTTTCACTAATTCTAAGTCATCATAGCCTTATAGACCTAATTCTAGCTGAGGTAGACTCCTTTTTCCATGATAGATCGATCCCCCCAGATCCCATCTACTTAGGACAATAACACCACACTTAGACTATAGCAATGGTGCCACTCTTGTCTACTTTTAGTGATCTTTTCCAAGTTTATTTATATCCCCAATGGTCAATTTATTTTAGTTTTCCATCCTTCTCCCTATTGACCTAATGTGAGCACATTCAACCCAAAAACAACAGATCCCTATAAAATCCCATTCAAATATTATCTAGAAAGGGTTAGTAATTATCACTAAGTAAGCAAGAAAAAAATCAAGACTACTCAAGCAATCTTCCCTATTATCTGCATATATCCATCCAACATACTAAAAATCTTATTCAAATCCTTACACTAGTCCCTAGCCACCTCAAACACATCCAGTTTAGCATTATGCATCTTCATACATATCATTTCATAAAGCAAATCAAGTGGAAGAACTACATATGGCTTGATTCCTCTTTGGAGTATTGGTATGTAGGTAATGTACCCACACAAGGGGTGTGGATCCACATCCAATGAATATTACACACACTAACCCCCTCTCTTGCTCAGAATTAGTTAAAGCACACTAGAAGATAGGGTTTGAATAAATAATCTACTCTATAGAGAGTTCTACAGACTTTTAGTTACCAAAACTTCATAGATAGGATCACACAGACACAACAAACAAAACCTAAAAATTTCAAATCCTCACAATAATAGCAACAAAGGTGGACTATAACATTTATTACACTCCTATCTAGTTTTAGTTCTCCTATCTAATCACAAAATGAAGTTTAGATCTTAGTTTATGATAGTGTCCCAATCCTGTACAGTAAATTCTAGCCTCTGTCTCAATTAGATCAATCAATTTTTAGCTAAGTTTTATTTTCTTCTCTTTATTACTATTTTTATAAAAGTTTGAATTGCAATCTAATTTACACAAATCAATAGCTTAATTATTGCATATTTATATACTAATTTTACTACTCATACTCTTTAACTAAATTAGGAATAGTACACTAATATTCCCAAAATTGTTAAATCAAAGGGACCTATTCTTGCATTACATAACAGAGTAGGGTACCTTATATATTATGGTAATAAAGGATGTTGTATTAGAATACATATTTAATTGTTTTTTTTATGTATTATAGTCTTTTCATAAGAATTCATGTCTGGAAGATAGGTTTGATGTTCAAGGAATTGGATAATGTTTTTGTACCATGGGATTTTTCAAATTATGACAACCTCAATGTGACAAATAAGTGAATCATGTGGTTGGATACAAGATGGTGACTTTCTTATTTGAATAAAAATTTAGGAATCATTAAGTACTTGATGAGGATGAAATAGATATTTTGAAGAAACAATAAAATCAATGGTAGAGTTATGATCTCCTTGAATTGGCTTAATGGTAAGAGAGACAAATTTTTTGGTGAGTGTTGTTGTCATTTGATGATAAGTAATAAGGTTTTCACTTTTACACTATTAATCATCATTAACTTGGTGGCAGATAAGTTGGGAGTCATCTAAAGCATGTAGATATTAGATATCTAAATCAAGTGTCACTTTCATACCTAATATTAAAGCTTTATATTATGTCAAGTTATTAGTGACATCAAAGGTTAGCTTGAATTCCAGGGGATGATTTTACCATGAGGGTTAGTAAGAATACGACCTGACTTAGCTCCTTAAATGAATTTGTCACCATAAAAGTTGATGGTCCAAGTCTCTTCATGAAAATCAATGGTGACTTTAGGAAGCTCTTTGATAACTACTTTGGATTTAATAGTATCAGGAATGATATTGGTATCTTCTTGATTATTTGTCTTTAAATTAGTAGTGAAATTATGGAAATAATATTTATGGTAGATAACCTGATTAAGACCTTCAATATAGATAATATTATCATTGGGGAGATTATATTGAAGGTAATTTTTAGTGGGTATGGGTGCTACTGCAAGTTGGTCGGCAATGACTAGCCCTTTGATAGTTTTTTGTGTTATGATTTGAAGGTCAAATTACATCAAGAGAACCATCCATTTGCCAATTATATCTCTAGGTATATTTTTTTTGGATAAAAGTGATTAAGTGCATTATAATTAATAATGACATATGTGGTTTGATAAAGCATACAATGATAAATATTTTTAGCTATAAAATAGATAGCAAGGTAATCAAGTTCTACTTTAGTATAACATTTTTCATAATCAATGAGGCCTCAACTAATATAGTAAATAACATATTCTATTTTAGTATCATCTTGTTGAAAAATCATTACCCCAATTGATACAGATTATAAGAGGTGTATAAAATTAAATAATGATCATTGAAGGTAGATGAAGGGTGGGAGTATGGAATAAAAATTCATTCATGTTATCGAATGTCTTTTGATAGGGATCAATCCATTCTAGAGCATTACTTTTTTAAGAAAGGAATTAAAAAAGTATATTTGGTAAACTATTTTGAGGATGAATCATCATATTGGCCCAAGCTTGTCAAGTTAAGTGTGAATGCCTAGAATGGAGTGAGGAATGGGCATGTTGACTATATCATTGATTTTCATGTGATCAACATCAATACCATAAAGAGAGATTAAAAACCCTAATAGTTTACTTGATGTAATGCCAAAGACACATTTTTAGGTGTTGAGTCTAACTTTGTACTTTATTAATCGATCAAAGATGATGGCTAGATTAGAGAGATGTATTGTGTAACTTTTCAATTTGGAAATGAGATCATCCACATAGGTTTCCACATATTTTGTATAATATCATGAAAAAATAAGTCATGGCATGTTGATAGGTAACTCTGACATTTTTAAGGATGAAAGACATTTTAACATAATAATAGGTTCCCCATTTTGTAGTGAATGTTTTTTTATGTTGGTCTTCAAGGCCTATGTGAATTTGATTGTATCCTAAAAAATTATCCATGAGTGACAAGATTGTGTATCCAATAGTGGAATCTATGATGACATCTATTGAAGTTAATGTAAAATTATCTTTAGGACATGTGAGGTTAATATTGTGGAAGTCGATACATATTTGAATAACCATGGTGATTGTTTTGTGAATAGGGATAATGTTTGACACCCATTCAGAATAATCAATAGGTATTATAGACTTATCATCTAGTAGTTTGATAATTTATTTATGGCATAGGGTAGAAACTTTGGGTGGAAAATTTTGTTATTTTTTTAGATGGGTTTGGCATCTAGGTATGTGATTATGTTGTGTGCAATGATAGTAGGGTTAATACCTGGCATGTCCTCATATGACCATGAAATTTTTATATGATATTTATTGAATAATAGGATAAATTTATCATTCTTAGTTGGTGTGAGTTCTCTAAATATTGTTATGGGTGGTTGAGGACATGAGGATGTGCCATATTTTATTCTTATAGTTTCTTTGATAAGCATAACATTTTTGACTTGAAAATGATATGGAGAATTGGAAAGAGAATAAATGGATTAGTTTTGGTATCTATGATAGAAATGAAGTTATTAAAATGAGGAGCCTTTGATTTGAAATTCCCAAGTTTATGATGTTTCCATAGAAGTTGAGGTTCTCTAGCATGAAGTAACTCAAGTATGGCTTCATCCCTAGGTATCATGGGTAAGGGTCCATATTATTCCAAATCTAATTCAAGATCAATGATTTTATTATAATGGAGATCATATTGAGAATGCATTTGGTGTACATTTGTTTCCTTGACATCAAGGGTAATCTCAAGTTTAGGTGAAATTATTGAGGAAGATTGATTATATGTTGAGTTATGGAGCTAAAAGCTTCACTAATGAGCTACATAGTAACTAGCATTGGTGGAATCAGTTAGAACCAACTGACATCAGTTAGGGGTCGATCGACATCAGTTAGCATCGGTCAGAACTAACCGACATTGGTTAGGGGTCAACGGCATCGATCATCTTCAGACTAACATCAAACTTCTGTGCGTTTCCAGAATTAGACAACATTTCTAATTTTAAGAGAACAGCTAGTTTGCATGTAAAGACTAAAATTAGTCTTAAGTCTATTTTTATAATTATTGTTTGCTCTCAATTCTATTTAAGAGACCCTTGGGGTAGTCTTGTAATCAATGGGTGAGCAAGATCAATTAGATCTGTAAGGTGCAAGATCAAGAAGATCTGCAACATGAGGGGTGAGCAAGATCAATTAGATCTGCAAGGTGCAAGATCAAGAAGATCTAAAACACAAGGGTGAGCAAGATCAATTAGATCTACAGGGTGCAAGATCAAGAAGATCTATGGGGTGCAAGATCAGGTAGATCTGTAAGGTGCAAGATCAAGAAGATCTGGTGGAGAACAACTTAGTAATTGAGTTGGTTGTAATTGATTGAGAGAACTCTTGAAGGAGAATTATTGTACATCTAAGAGGTGTGAGGAAAGAGAGATTTCTTCATTGTATTTCCTTTTGGAAGAGTTTAATACATATTGTATTATTTCTTGTATCTCCTATTCTTTACTATTTTTGATTTCTAGTTACTTATTACTTCTGGTTTTAATTCCATGTTTAGTTGCTTATACAAAAGTGATCTTTTATACTGTAAGATCCTGACAAGTGGTATCAAAGCTATGTGTACACACTAACATGTGGTATCAGAGCTATGTGTATACACTAACAAGTGGTATTAGAGCATAGGTTTCAGAGTGTGTTAGTGTTTGTTGATTATGAAATTCACTCACAGGGGTTTCTAATTGAGTGGAAGTAAAGCAATGGTAGAACAAAGTAAACTAAGAATGGAGAAATTCAATGGCAAGAATTATTAATTATGGAGGATGCAGATTGAAGATTATCTATATCAGAAAGATCTATATTTATCATTGGGTGGGGTTTCAAGTAAGCCCATAGCTATGAAAGATGAAGAATGGAATGTTCTTGATCGAAAGGCTCTTAGATCTATAAGGTTGAGCCTGGCAGCTTTTGTGATTTACAACTTATCACATGCAAAGACAATGGTAGAGTTAATGGATACTTTGGCAAATTTATATGAAAAACCCTCAACTTCGAATGAGGTATATCTTATGAAGTAATTATTTAATTTATAAATTTAGGATGGTGGATCTGTATATAGTCATCTTAATGATTTCCATACAATTGTAAATCAATTAAATTCAATCAAAATAGTTTTTGATGATGAAATTAAGGCTCTCTTAATCTTATGATCTTTACCTAAAAGTTGGCATAGTTTGGTAATGGCAGTTAGTAATATTTTATCTGCTTCAAACATCTTGAAAGTTGATGATGTTGTTAGTGTAATATTGAATGAAGAAATTTGCAAGAAAAGCACAGGAGAAACATCAGGTAATGCTTTAAGTGTTGAAAGTAGGGGATGGCAAAAAGAGAAGGGCAAGCAAGGGAAATCAAGGTCAAAGATGGAAAGTAGATCCAAATCTAGAAATGGAGGAATAACCTGCTAGAATTGTGGAAAGAAAGGGCATGCAAAGAAAGATTATTGGTTGAAAAAAAATTAGCATGAAGGTAATAAAGAAGCAAATGATGCAGGTATTGTTGCACATGATGCTCTTATATTTTCCTTCGATAAAGTAGAATCATGGGTTTTAGATTCTGGTGCCTCTTTCCATGCAACCCCAAATAGAGATTTTTTCAATGATTATGTCCATAGAGATTTTGGAAAAGTTTATTTAGGGGATGATGAGCCTTGTCAAATTGTTGGTAAAGGAAAAGTGCAGCTGAAATTGTAGAATGGCAACACATGGGTGTTGAAGGATGTCATGCATGTACCCATCCTAAAGAGGATTCTAATTTCTGTAGGAAAGTTGGGTGATGAGGGTTGCATAGTAACTCTCACAGCTAAATCTTGGAAAGTTTCCAAGGGTGCACTTGTATTAGCAAGAGGTAAAAAAGTAGGTAAACTTTATCTATCTACTTGTATTACTAATTATTCTCCTTCTATTTTATCTACTTCAGATGTAGATGCAAAGTTGTGGCACTATAGGCTTGGTCACATGAGTGAGAAGGGAATGGATGTTCTTAAGTCAAAAGGTAAGCTTTCAGATTTGAAAAGCATAGATCTAGATTTCTGTGAGCATTGTATTTTTGGGAAATAGAAGAAAGTGAGGTTTCTCAAAATTGGGTCAATAAAGAAGAAGCACAAGTTAGAGCTTGTTCACACAGACATGTGGGGACCAGCTCAGGTAGCTTCTATTGGAGGATCACGTTATTATGTTTCTTTCATTGATGATGTTACAAGAAAGGTATGGGTTTATTGCATAAAGAGGAAATATGATGTTTTTAACACTTTTAAGAAATGGAAAACCTTGGTTTTTAATGAGAAGGTGATGTATAGTGATCAGCTCAAGAGGATGAATAATTCTGAGTAGGGCAATCTTGATTTAGAAGAGGTTATGATCCAAAATGAGCTCGTGGGTAAAAATCATCACTCACAGAAAAATACAGAGACCGACGTCGTTTAGGTAAGAACCGACACTGATCAGGTGGAGATCAATGTCAGTCAGGTGGAAATCGATGTTGGTCAGGTTGAATCGACATCAGTTGGGTGCAGACTGACATTGATCAGGTGCAGACTGACATCAATCAGAGATGACCAGGATCAGTCACTGTCAGAAAGAAATTTGGGCAGACAACAAGCTATAAATGAGTCTCAAATGCCCATAAGGAGGTCTAAAAGGGTAAGTAAACCTCTAATTCATTATTCCCCTTCTTTATACTACTTGTTGCTCACTAATGGTGGAGAACCAGAAAGTTTTGATGAGGCAATGCAGGTAAAATCCAATAAATAGTAGGAGCATGGCATGAATGAGGAAATTGATTCCTTGGAAGAGAACCATACGTGGGATTTGGTTGAGTTTCCAGTAAAAAAGAAAAAACTAAAAACCAAATAGATATACAGGTTAAAGGAAGGGGAGAATGGATAAATGAGACATAAGGTCAGGTTGGTATGTACTAAACCAGATATTGCCCAAGTAGTGGGAGTTGTCAACAAGTTTATGGCCAATCTAGGAAAGGAACACTGGAAAGCAGTTCAATGGATTCTCAAATATCTGAGAGGGACCAACAATAGGCATTTATGCTATGGAGGGTCAAATAGTTCTCTACATGGGTATGTAGATTCGGATATGGTAGGTAACTTGGATGGCAGGAGAAGCACCACAGGATGTGTGTTCACTATTGGTGGAACAATGGTTAGCTAAATTTCAAAGTTGTAGAAGGTTGTTACCCTATCTACTACAGAGGCAGAATACATTGCAGTCATAGAGGCTAGCAAGGAAATGATATGGATGACTCGGTTCATGGAAGAGTTGGGAAAGGAGCAAGAGAGTTACAGATTATACAGTGATAGTCAAAGTGCAATTCATTTGGCAAAGAATTCAGCCTTTCATTTAAGAACCAAACATATACATCTTAGGTGCCACTTCATTAGACAAGTATTGGAGGATGGACAGTTGAAGCTGGAAAAGATCCATATGGATGAGAACCCTGTGGATATGTTAACAAAGCTAGTAATAAAGGAGAAGTTGAATCTTCATTCAACTTTTGTTGGTCTTCAAGATTGAACTTGAAGAGGGAGAAACAAGCCATAGATGTTTAGAGGATGTTGTTGTACAGGTACAAGTGCAGTTGTTTATCTCCAAGTGGGAGATTGTTGAGTTGTGGAGCTAAAAGATTCACCAATGAGCTACACAATAATTGGCATTGGTGGAATCGGTCAGAACCAACCAACATCAGTTAGGGGTTGACCGGCATTAGTCAGCATCAATCAGAACCAATCGACATTGATTAGGGGTCAGCCAGCATCAGTCATCTTTAGACTGACATCAAACTTCTATGTGTTTCTAGAATTAGATAGCATTTATAATTTTAGGAGAACAACTAGTTTGCATGTAAAGACTAAAATTAGTCTTGAGTCTATTTTTCTAATTATTGTTTGCTCTCAATTCTATTTAAGAGACCCTTGGGGTAGTCTTGTAATCAAGGGGTGAGCAAGATTAATTAGATCTGCAACACAAGGGGTGAGCAAGATCAATTAGATCTGCAAGGTGCAAGATCAAGAAGATCTAAAACACAAGGGTGAGCAAGATCAATTAGATTTGCAGGGTGCAAGATCAAGAAGATCTGTGGGGTGCAAGATCAATAGATCTGTAAGGTGCAAGATCAAGAAGATCTGATGGAGAATAACTCAGTAATTGAGTTGGTTGTAATTGATTGAGAGAGAAAACTCTTGAAGGAGAATTACTATACATCTGAGAGGTGTGAGGAGAGAGAGATTTCTTCATTGTATTTCCTTCTGGAAGAGTTTAATATAGATTGTATTGTTTCTCGTATCTCCTATTCTTTGTTGTTTTTTATTTCTAGTTACTTATTACTTCTAGTTTTAATTTCATGTTTAGTTGCTTATACAAAAGTGATCTATTGTACTGTAAGATCTTGACAAGTGGTATCAGAGCTATGTGTACACACTAACAAGTGGTATCAGAGCTATGTGTATACACTAACATTTTATTAAATTGGATTGATAATAAGTGTATCTTTAGAATTGTTGGTAGGGAGGGTATTTGGTAGAGTGATTGGTGAGATATAAGGTATATAATGTTCTAAAATTTATAAATTTGTGAGAGGTAATATTTGTTTAATAACCCAAGGGGTGTCAAGAAGTGAAGACTTAACTAGAGGTACATGAACTTAAGGTTCTAACTTACTATCCATGGAAATGGTATGAACATCTCAGTTGAAAGCATGTATTTTAGCTAAGGTTTATTGATAGTGTTGAACATTCAAGTCTTGTGATTGATCTTGGACCATGATGTCATTATCATCATAGGTGTGAGAGATAGTACATACTTGAGTCTTTAGAGGATCATCAAAATGAGATACACCTAGATCACTCAATTTATGAGGTGACATGGTTAAAGGGTCTTAAAATAACTTAGACACTCCATATTCATTACATGTGAATTCATCTTTTATGTAATATGTTTCATGTGCATTACATGGAAGAGGGAGGTCATTGATCTCATCGATGAGAGGGATGGTACGATCCTAGGGTAATAAAGAAGGAGTGAGATACTCCAAAATGTAAAGAGGTAGATTAGTAGTATTTCAAGTGGTTTTCAAGTCATTAGAATTGACAAGAGTGACCTATAAATCTAGATTCATATTGACAAATTTAGGTAGAGGTGCATTATTGATTCATGAAACGGTTGGAATCCAATACTAATATTTGGGGTTGGGAGACTATATAATCCATGGATTAGGATTAGATTCATGTTTATAGTGTTTTCCATTATTAATAAAATTGATAGATTGGTTATCATAAGAGGAAATATCCCTCATGTGATGTGTCCATCAATGACCTATGAGTATATTATAGGATAATGGTAATTTGAAAACCATAAGCTTGGTATGTATAGTTTTAGTCCAATAGTGAGATGGATATAAATATAACCAAGTGGGTTTTAATTGGTCTTGTAAAATATATAACATATTAGATGATTTTTCTTGAGACAATCTTTGTTATACCCAAGTTATTGAATTAGACAAAGAGATGCCACACTAATTTCTGAACCTTCATCTACTAAGATTTTTAGAATAAGGGTTGTATTAATGGGGATTTTAATGAAGAGAGTTGGGTTTTCAGCTCAAAATATAATTTCATAATTGATCATGTATTATTCAAATAATTATATGGAAGGTTTTGAATAAGGAAAAATAGTTTCAATAGTATGAACTTATGTTGGCAAAGGCTTGTGAGGAGGTTATTCCCCTTCTAAGGAAGATGGTTTTGTAATTTATTGTAGATGTTGCATTAGGAATTTTCAATGATAAGGATAAGTGAGAAATAACTCCATGGGAGGTATTTTATAAGGCATATAGTTAAGTTCCTCTAATAAATTATAATGAGATTTTGAATATGATGAACTGACATGAAGCTTGGAAGGTAAAATATTTTTGGTAAGAAGAGAGGTAGTTTGAGGTTCTGAATGTGGAAGTGTTTCCTCATTAATGTTATAAGGTATATTAGTGATAGTGGTATCTTTGAGAATTTTCTCTTTGAGTGATGGTTTCTTTGGATTTATGATGGGATCTTTGTGGGCAAGTTTACTTTGATAATTAGTCAGTGTCAATTACACAAATATCTTTATTTAACTATTATGGATTGGAGGTATAATTTTTTTGGTGGGTTTTTATAAGAAGAAGGTTTGAAATCTTGTTTCTTTTGAAAATAATTAATATAATCATGATGGCATATTTTGATCATAGTGTCATGATTAAACGTATCTCCTAGCATAAAATAAATGACAAATTTTTTAATCCCATGACATGTTTCATTGGAATGAATGATAATTTTTTTTAGGTTCATACCATGTGGGTGGATTATTACCATAAGTGAATGGTTTAGAAGGCACTAAAAGTTGTTTCATTTGTTGAATAGCTAGTGGTGTATGGGAAGCTTGGGGATTATCCATTTTGGCTACTCTTGGTTTTGTTTGAGGAGGATTACTAGTGGTTACATTAGTGGATAATTGGAAATATACCTTGATGGTTTTAGTTTTGGGTTCAAATTATTTAATTAGAAAGTATTTTTTCTTGGCTTGATCAATAACATCATTGAGAGTTTGGGGAGTGAAAGTTCAAACCTTGTATCAGAGGGAAGGTGTTAAGGAAGTTATGAAGAGTTTGAACAAGATATCATCAGTCATGTTGTGATTGGATTTGTAATCCAAAGATTTCCAACATTTGATAAAATCATGGTCTGATTTGGAAGAGGATTTTTTATCATTAATTAAATGGCTAAGGCAAATTTTAAGAAGATCATTGTGTTGAAATTCCTTAACTGAAGATTGACTAAATCCTCAAGTTGGCATATAAAATGTTAGGGAAGTTGGTTATGCCATTATAATACATCACTTGTGAATGTTTAACTAATATTTTGGTAGTGGTGAATGTATTAGTTTGAATCCACTCTTTATAAAGATTACTAAATGGTTTGACAAAAGATGTAGGGTCTTTAGTCCTATTATACTTAATAGTTAGAGATATATTAATAATATCATTAGAAATATGAAGATGGCTAAAGGTTCATTTAAAATGTGTTGAAACATCCTATTGTACATAATAGGTTGGGGAATAATATTTCTTGTGGCATATTTAATAGGTGGAGGGATGAAATTTTGGTTATTTTAGGGAGTAATAATAAGAGATTAATTAGCCATGTTTATCAAACGATGTTTTAGTTACATCATTTGAGAGGTATTAGATGTTTTCATGATGTTCATTTTTTATATTATTTATGTAAGAATTTTACTAGTATCAACTAGTGGATTGGTATTGGGAGGAGGATTATTAGGATTGGTAGGATGAGCATTCCCTAGATTGGTATTAGGGAGAGGTTTGCTAGGAGGTGGGTTGATAGTGTTGAAAATATTTCTTGTGGGGTTATTTATTAGGTTTTTGTCAATATCTCCCATAGTTTAATAAGGTTCTTTAAAGGAAAAATTATCTTGATAAGTGTATAATGGATTTTATCCATCAATATCATCAGTTGGAGTAATTTGACCATAGCACACCCCAAAGATGAAAAATGAGAAAAAGTGCTCCAAGAGTGAAGATCTTCTTGGGTAGCAAATATAAGAAGAAAAGGACACCCCATATATAATATAAATGGATTTAGTTTGTCCAAAAATATTATGATAGGGGATTTCATGATTCTTGAAGGAAAAATATAAGATTATAAAGAAAAGAGGAAAAATAGGGACACATTTGACCAAATACATAATAGTATTAGCCAAGAGGTATAGAGTCAATTATGTTGATAGAGTCTATAGGAAAGACCAACAAACCAAGATTCAAAAGACACAGTCGAATTGATCGACTATGTTTTGTAATGTTAAAAATAAGTAATTCTAAGAATACATAGTTGAATATGTTAACTATGTACTGAAGATAAACAAAATAAGTAGCCTCTATGAGACTGAGTCAATAGGGTCGACTATGTTATAAATACAAGAAGAATTTTTTTAATATAATAACTAAGAAATTTTAATTGGACACACAATTAATTAGATAAAATGTGTTCTATTTAATCATATCACATAACATAAAACTTGTACCAACAATAGATATTACAAGTTTTGTAATACAAACTACAATTTTTAAAAAATGAGCAACAAAACTAGAATAAAAATACTAGTCTAGATTTTGAATGTTGTTAAGTTATAATAAATTTTTAAAGTAATGTTACAGGGAGTTGGCTATAATAAAGAAATAGAAAAGCAATTTATAAATAATTTTGGGTAGTTTAGGTTGAAAGAGATTTGTATTGGTGATGGTACTAGCTTGGTATTGGGGCCCACCCCCTCACTTCATAATCGTATAGTGATAAAGGTGTCAGATGATTTGCCAAAATATGCCATCAATAAAATAATTATACTTGGCCATAAAACCAAGTCAACTTCCCACTTAGTGATGAAATCCAAGTAGGTAGACTTTGGGAAGAAATTGTTTAATACTTTTTTTAGTGTTAAGTGATTTAGAAGTGTGTACAAAAGAGAAAAATAGTGTGACTAAATCGGTAAATTAAAAACCTCTTATTTAGTATATGTGTTTTACTCTAAGTAAGCAAGCAAAAAAAAATGAAAAATTAATTAATTATGAGAAATATAGGTTAATTACTTTATTTATGAAGAGTATCGAGTGGGTTCAAGTGATAGTATATACAAACATTATAGAATAGAGTTGATAGGATCATTGTTTTATGTAGAATCAAGACCTAGAAAAACATCATTGAATAGGTTGATTGAATCTTCTAGAGAAAAATTAAGCTAAATAATTTTGGCATGCTAGTTGACCTAGTTGATTATAGGGTTATCGTTTTATAGACTACAAACTATGAAAAACAAGACTATAAATGAAAAATAGAAATGATTATGAGGATAAGAATGAACCTTGATAATTTTGAAGATTATTGATTTTGAATATTTTATTAAGTTGACGAAGTATACAAAACCTGTGTACTGAAAGTAAGCTGTGAATAGAGTTGACTGGGTTGATGAAGTCTATAAACCTATGGTTGAAAAAGATAACTATGTCAATCTAATTAATCTAGTTATCTATTATTGGATAATACTTTTACATATAAAATAGAGTTGGTTTGGAGTGATTGTGTGTTAAACCTATGCACATACTATTAGACTATATCAATAGGTTTGATACAGTACTGTAGAAATAAAAATTTAAAAGATGATAATAAATGAATGCATGAAATAAAACCTATAAGGTTTAGATTCATGTCGAGTTTTCTAAAATGTAAACAAGGGAAAGTGAAGTTGATCTACAAATCAATCCTAGTTTAGAGAAGATAAATCACACTTACCCTTATGCATGTTGGTGCATCTAGACAATCAGGGTCATAATCAAGATAGATATGTTAGACCTAACCAAGGGGTTCCTTACCAAAATAATATCACTAGAGAGGGTTACAAAGCCTGTAATCAAGAAACACCATGCAAAAACCCTATCTAGGTCTTATATTTTCTTATATTCATAAAGTAAGTACAAAGTAAAGTAAAATATAACCTAGTGCTCACCAAAGCATGTGACACAAAATGGGGGTAATAAATATAAAATTAAACATGCATAGACTAATTATAATTAAGCTAGTATAAATATAACCCTAATGCATGGAAAGAGAAATAAATTAAAAATTCATTACTTTTACTATTTCTATCTATTAAAATAGAGTAAGAGTTAGAGATACTTACCTTGAAGATGAACCCATAGAGGCTCAATCTCTCCTTTAGCCAAAGATGCTTTGAAAGAGGTTTTTGTGGTTTATAAGGATCAATACGTAGGAAAAACCATCCAAGACTTTTCCATAAGATAATATTATTTTCTAAGTGTAAGCTCTAAGAAATGACTCCTCAAGTAGAATGGTGGAAGAGAAGATTATAAATAAGTGTAAATGAATGATTGACTCTCTCTCTCTCTCTCTCTCTCTCTCTCTCTCTCTCTCTCTCTCTCTCTCTCTCTCTCTCTCTCTCTCTCTCTAAGAGTTAGAAAAAAGGATGTGTATATATAGATGGATCTAACCCTAAAATTTTACAAAATTTTAGCCAATAAAATCAACCCAATCGACCTTGTATCAATTAATAAAATCAAATTAGGTCCTAGTTTGGGTTGGCTAAGGATAGCTTAGACCCATAACGTGCTAATATTTTCTAAGTATAGGATCAACCCAGGCCTAAATTGTTTGATAAATGTCACAAATATTTTTTGGCTTAGGTAGGGGCTATTTAAGATAGTTAACTTCTTGGATGAGTGTGAAAGGGATGTGTCTTAAGTATAGGATTAGCGCAGGCCTAAATTGTTCGATAAATGTCAAAAATATTTTTTGGCTTAGGTAGGGGCTATTTAAGGTATTTAATTGCTTAAGTGTATAGGATAGGTATGTATTGGTTTCAATTGGTGTTATATGGGACAACAATCTTGTAAAACACAAATGGTCTACCTACTCCTTGCCCAATGCACCCTTTAAGGCATGAACTTAAAGAGGTTGAGACTTGATGGGTTTCTATAAGATAAAAATCATTATTAATTGATAAAATTTGAAAATATTATGTGAATACATAAGGTACCAATTTTTGAATGAACATTTTCTATCATTATTTCCCTAGTTGCTTTCCCAAAATGTACTTTTGAGATCTAAGAGTCTAAATCAATGACACTATCTTTATCTTTTTATGTAGGAGTAAATTCTACCTCTACATATCTATCTCTCTTATCATATGTGATTATTATTATTGACACAATCTTGGGTTTTTTCATTATTCATGGAGAGTGTTATTAGAGTACTGAAATAAATATATTTAGGTTCAACAATTTTATTTCCTTTTTTTACTACTTCATTTAACCAGTCATGAATATTTTCATTAAGAGGATGGTGTTAATCAAAGGCATAATCAGATTTAGTTTGAGTCTCAAGAAGATATGGATGGTTTTTCAAGGCTTGGGTCTCTTCTAGTGTAATTTCACCTTCTTCTTTCTTTGAATTATCTTTAGGTGATTTGGGTGAAAGTGCAAGAGTTAGATCAATATATTATGGAGGACGTGGAGTAAAATAAGTATCAAGTGAATAGGATTAGAGTATGAAATCAATAGTGAAGTATATAATGCATGGAATTGTTGAGTTGTATTTGTTACTAGTGTTTGAGATTGAATAAAACTATTAATGGGAATATACTTTTAAATATAGATACTAGGAAAAGAAGAATATTTTTCTCCTAACCTTTATATCTTAAGTTTGAGAGGCCTATGAACTAGATTAATATTTAAAATATCTAGATTTTGTTTCATTTTCTATTTCTATAGTGTCTTTGATTAACTACCTATGATGTTCTAGCTTTTGATTGATGTTGTTTGTGAAAGCTACCAAGTTTAATTTATTTTGGTGGTGATTTAAATCATGCCTCATCAAATTTTACTCCTTTAATTTTTAACCACTCCAATGTCCTATTAGGTACAACCCATGTTCTAATTATGAGATAAGTAGACTCTTTCATGTTGTAATCAATTCTAGGAAGTGGTTTTGATTCAATCCCCTTTATTTTGTATATTGGATCCAATAAATATCCATCAACTATGAGTTTTTTGGAAACTTTTATAATACTAAATGAAATGAAATGTTTCAAAGTGAACCATGAGTATTCTCGGGTTCTTACTTCCTTCTCATCATGGAAATCCATCTGATAGTATTCAAAATGAGACAAGTGATGATATGAGGAACCAAAAATATTCTCAACTAAACTTAGAAAGTCAAAATAAGGCCTAATTTAAAATGTCCATATGGTGACACATGCCATATATTATTCAATAAATTTTGATTTTACCAATAATTCACATGTGTATCTTCCTATAGAGATAGGAAACTTCACCCCATCTTTGTGTTTGCTTGCCAATAATTTATATGTATCAGTTGATTGTCTAACTAGATACATTAAATCCAATTTATAATCAACATATTTTTGAAGCATTTATGGTGAAATATCACATCTAAATGTGTAAACAAGTGAAATTTATAAATTGTAAAAACCATGCTCTACATCTAGTTATATATTTAAAAGCTGTCACATATATTCTCATATTGTATGGGTTTTTTTTGAACATATGGATCACATACTATAAAATCCTTCATTTACATTGTTAAAATGATGATCACTCTCTTTTAGAGTGATTTGAGGATAGAACTCATATATATTTCAAGTTTTGATATTTCTTACCATATTCAACCCATTATAAAACCTCCTCGTAGTGACAACATAGATAAGGTATGAAGTCAATAGAACTTAGAAGTCATGTTGACTTTTGTCAACTAATTGTGAATGGAATCACTAATGAGTTATCCCAAATTGATGTATTATTAATTATTGTGATTGATTTAGATATATTTGTACATCCATGTTTAGAAACTCTGGCAACTAGACTTCCCACCAATCTATGTAAGATTATGATCATATCATTAACCTCATTTGTGAATTCAAACCTAGATATTGTCTTGGAAGTCTCATCACTAAATGATTTGATTTTATAAACCATTATTTTTTATCCCATTTAGAATAGGAACCAATGTTATCCTCCAAGAATTATTGAACATAATTTGGAGTTAAGTCAACAAAGAATTCCATATCTAGTGATGGAAGAAAATTATCAATGTTTTCTTAGGCTAGGCACAAAACATATTCACATCTTGTGTTCTTGATTTCTCTCCTTTTAGTATCATAATTTTTGGCCATGGTTATAACTAATTTTTAGCACTACACTAATGTTGGGAAGGTAACTACTTGTGCTAGTCCACTATCATGAAAATTTTGACTATAGTAAGTCTTGTGGACCCCATTGACTCTATTCTAGAATTCATCTATGTAAATGTGACCTAGGTCAATGTCAAATATGTTTTACACAAAAGAGTCCAAGTGTGATGGAGGAACGACTTGAAATTGATACTTCATATTTGTACCCTCTTCACCTTGGAGGCCCTTATTCAGAGGAGTATTATTTTGGGTATTTGTATTTGGGTTTATTTTTATTAGAGTCATATGTTGACATCTAATGTAGAATAACTATTTATGAGAATTAAATTGATGCCTAAATTAATCATGTGAAGAGGAAGAAAATAAAGTGTGTTCAGATAAGGGTTAGATCCTATAATGTGTTTGGTAGGTGGTCAGGTTACATAGTGTTTTCTTGAAATATCATTAGGATCTAAGGTGTCTGATTATAGTCTCATTGGGTTTAGAGAGGTATAAAACACATCATGGGTTCCAAGGGGTGAAAAATATGTCATGGGTTCTGAAGGGTGCAAAACACATCACAAGTTATGAAGAGATGTTGACCACCATTTAGATTTTGATGATGTTTAGAGAAGATTCAAAGTTCATGGATGTGCCAATCAAAGTAGCAGATTCTAATAGTGTTCCAAGAAATGTAGTAGATTTAGTGAGGGATCAAATAAAAAATGAAGTTTGATGAAGGTGAAAACCAAACCCAAATTCCATTATGGAAAATTATTCAGCAAATATAAGGAGGTCTAAAATATATTATGTGATTTAAAAGAAAACTTGAGTTTGGAAAGGTTTTTAAGTAATGTAACAACATTGATTAACTTTGTGTTGAGTCAATGTTAAAAACCCTAGCTTCTCACCTCTTAAAAAAATACAAAATGAAGAGCATTTTTATATCAATGATCATGTGAAGGTGAAGTTTTCAAGAAGGAACAAGGAGGAATGAAGAGTAATGAAAAGGAAATAGGGATTTAAATATAATTGTGAAAAACCTACATGTGTTAAGGGAAAAGTCATATAAATGACAAAAAATAAAGTGTATTTGAGCAAGTTAAAAATTTAAAGGGGTCTTTATGCAGGCTTTAGAATATGACAGGTATTTGAACACAACTGAAGGTCTATCATATGTGCTCATAGGGACATTGGTTCTAATGGGTTCTTAAGCACCTATTGAGTTCTGATAAGGTTATTATCAAGGGCGTTAGGTTTCAAAATGTTTGCTTTCATAATCATTGGGATATAAGGTGTTTACTTATAGGTTCATTGAGATCTAATATGTGTCTATCACACAAACATTTTAAAAATCTTAAAAAATTAGAATTTTTCACCTTTTCCCAAATTTGACCAAGTTTTGACTTATATTGACCTCATTTTATCAATTATGGTTAGAAGAATAAAATTTTGAAACTTGTTTAAAAACTAGTACAATATAATTATTTGAATTTAATCTAATATTAACATGCTTAGGATATTATTTTTTACCTAAATTAACTAGGTTGAACACTTTTTATATATATTTTTAGTCACTTTTGATTTTTAACGTGTGTAATTGGGTCAACAAATCTCTCTAAAAACACCATTTTTTTGGACTTGATTCTTTTTAAGCTAGAAAATACCAGCATCTCCTATTCCATCTCTAATAATTAGGTCTAAGTCACTTCCATAAATAATTTATGATTCATAGACCCCTATATTTTTCATAAATTAGATGATTTGTTGATCATAATCAAACAAATAGAAATTATTTTTGTTGTTAGGAATGGAAGGACATGAAACAAGCTCAATGGAAAAATTTTGAAACTTCAATTCCTAAAGAGGAGCTAAACTCATAGTATAAGATGATAAAGAATATGTAGTTTGGTTTTATTCTCTAGGAATAGGTATGATGTTGAAAATGTCAAATGATTCAATTAAATCCCTGATTCTATGTTTGTATTTCCTTTAAATATGACAATTTACATTTAAATTTACTCCTCACTTGATTTAGTACTAATTTAGAATCACCATAAACTAGGAGCTTTCCAAAAATATGTCTACAGAAAAATTACAATCCTAAAATTAAATTTTCATGCTTAATAAGGTTGTTAGTACATATAAGTTTTAATGTGTAAGCAATAAGGTATTACTTTCCATGAGGATAAATTAAAATAATTCCTACACTTGAACCTTGTTTAAAACACATTCCATTGAAAGAAATGGTATAAATTCCATATAGGCCAGCACATTTTTACTTATCAAGAAAATATTTTACAGGAGAATGAAAATACCAATGATAAATAAGACAATTTATTTTTTCATTTTTGTAATTATACTCTATAGTCATGTTTTCATTATAAGATCCATATTTATTCTAATTTAGTTAGATAAACCTCTCCAAGGTAGCCATATATGATAATACTTAGTATCCATATATTCTTTTAGAGATTGATTTTATTTGTGCTTAATTTTATTCCTAAGTTTTTAGGTGTGTGTAGGTTTTGTATTTATGTGAATTTTTAATTCATATAAATTTAAATTTCATGGGGTTTCACACCTATTTCTCCCTTTTATAAATAATCTTGGAGTTACATTCACAAGTAACTCCCTCCACATTTTACGCACACTAAAAAGGTTGTACAAGTCATGATGGGATTCTTTGTAACTCCCTCTTCCTTCTACTAGCTCTATTTATTGATCTCCCCTCTCTCATTATTATAACTTGCTCTAGTCTATCTTGATATGTTTATATATGGCTTAAGGTCATTATTCCTTGTCCTAATCTTATCTTAAATTAAATATTGTACTTGGAGATTATTAATTTGTAAGCATTCTAATAGATGTGGGGGTTTCACCATTTGATAGTTTTCCCACTTGACAACTCTTGTCTCACATTTTTAGTTTCTTGATTTTTAGGTAACAATGTTAATTTACACATTATTTTTAATGTATTTAACACTATTTTATATTGATCTTAGAAACTAATCTAATATGGTATTAGATTAAATTAATATTTAATGTTGAATTTAAGTGTGTAGGTTTTTTGGTGGAGAAATTTGGTTTTTTTGACATTTTTATTTGCAAGGGTTTACACCCTTGGAAACCATTTTTAGCGTCTTTTACCATTTATCTTAACCCATAAACTAAATGTTTTTATTTTTTAGCCTATTTTAATTCTAACGTGTAGTTCCAGGTTACTCATAAGGAGTGTTTCATCTGATTTTAGTTTTTAACCATTTGTCTATTTTCCTTTCATTAAAAATATGATTTCAAGAACAAATATGTAATAAACAAGTTTTTTTGGCCTCATTTTTTATGGAATATTTTTTTATATCTCCTCTCTCCATTAGATCCCATTAAAAAGTGTACTATCTAATCAAGCCAAACACTAGAATTTTCCATTGGAATTTTTCATCAAGAGGGAAAATGTAGGATAATTGGGGACAAATCAGGGGATTAAAGTGACAATTCTTTTTGAAAATAATAATAATTTAATTTATAGAGAATTTTAAAGACACTTGAAAAATGAATTTGATAATGATGTAAGAATATGAACTGTGTCATTTTGAATGTAGTTTATAAATATTTTTTTTCAATACCTAGATGATAAAATTATGTGAAATAGATGCGTTTATGATGATGACTTGATCCCTTTTATTGAAAATATAAGGAATTGTTGTATTAGATTTTATATATGGATAGATGAAATGTTGAATATTGTTGAAAATATTTTTAATCAATTTTTTAATATATATATATATATATGTATATATATATATATGTATATATGTATATATGTATATATGTATATATGTATATATATATATATGTATATATATATATATGTATATATGTATATATATATGTATATATACATATATATATATATATATATATACATATATATATATATATATACATATATATATATATACATATATATATATATATACATATATATATATATATATACATATATATATATATATACATATATATATATATATACACATATATATATATATATACATATATATATATATACATATATATATATATACATATATATATATATACATATATATATATATACATATATATATATACATATATATATATATATATATATATATATATATATATATATATATAAAATTTTACAAGTCAAGATAGGTACAAAATTGAAATTGTAAGTGTATGAACTTTTGATAAATGGTCAAAAAAATATAAATGTATTTGTAACAATATGTATATAGTCCATAATGAGGTATATAGTGTATAAATTAAGTAATAATTGAAAATGATAGTTTAACATTAAAAAAATTATATATTTAAAAACTATGTTTTCCCCTCTATAGATCCATATATATTTTTTAAAATAATAATAAAATCTAACTAATTGTATGTGTCAGCAAAGACAAAAAAGACACATAAATTTCCAAAAAAATAAATTGGGTTGGTTCACGACGGGGTTCAAGTTAGGTTCTGACCCCCCAATCCTAAAACTAAAGCTATTTTGGATGGAAAATAATTAAATAAAAAACTTTAAATTTAAAAAAGATGTACACCATTTTAAAATGGATAAAGGGTTTACACCCTTTGTAAAGGGAGTAAGCCCTTTAGATAAGATAAAGAGTCTTCTCGAAAGGGCATACACCCTTTGCAAAGGGCACACACCCTTTTAGAGTCAACAAAAAGCATTTATGTTTTTACCCATTTGTATCTACCACAAAGAGCTTGCATTATTTTTAAAGCATGCATGCCATTTGTGGTTCATGAATGTTGTTTGTTTTTCTATGGAATTGACTCATTTACTCTATATTTTATAAACTTCAAACTTATTTTTATTGTTTAAACAATGTAAATTATATAAATTCTCATTTCACTTTGTCTCAATCACTATAAATTCTTCAAATTTTATTCTACACTTAGACTTTTTTCAATAAAAATAAGTAATGGGGTCATGTAGTCATTATAAAAGAGAAATTAAGGAGATAAAAAATCAAGAAATTTAAGTGAAGAGAGAAATAAAAATAAAAATACAAGTAGATAAGAGAGCATCCATAAGATATTCATGGCAAGATAAAGGTATTTCATTTTTATTAGGTAATATTTTAAATGAAAATAGCATGCCCAATTATATGGAATTTAATTTAGATATGTCTTCAAATGAGATAAGATAACTTAATTAATATTTATTGAATTATGAAATTCAAAATGTAGAACATTTAAATAATGAATTTGCATTGATTAATGAAACACATGGAGAAACACAATATGATGAAACATTCATCTATAATGAAGTTTTTGAGCATGATGATAATCAACATCAACTAATGACACCAATTTATTTATCTCCTAATGAAGAGGAATTCAATTCACCTATAGGATCTAATGTACCTATCCAACACTATAATATACCTTCTATGGTTGAAGTGGTAACACCATCTAATTTAATACAAAATATTACTCCTAGACACACACCTCCAAGGATAATGCGATGTAAACCAAGGTATTTTTTTGAAATAGATGAGAAAAAAATAGAACCTATAGAAGGTAAAATGTCAAAAAGATCAATTCAACGTCATGCCCAACATGTATGGGACTATGCATTTGAGAAGAAAAGTCATACAAAATGATGTCAACTATTTGTTCAATTAATGAAAATGCAAAAAAAGTGTCTTGTGATGAATAATTTAGGGTTAATAACAAGAAATATGGAGGGAATAAATAATGAAATAGTAAATAATCCATTTAATTCATTTAATGTAATAGGAAATATAACTAAAAAAAAGATAGTAATGTGGAAAGATGAGTAATAAAAAAAATCTATAGTGAGTAATTCAACATCTAAAGCTCAATTTTTTAGTTAAATAAGTACATCATTCAACTTGAATAAGAAAACTCTAATGAATACCATAAAAATAATAACAAGTCTTGATAACCCTTCACACATAGATTGTTGGGAATTTAGTGGAAGACTCCCATAAAAATATAAGTTATTAGTTAAAAGAACAAGACATTTTATTGAAAAAAATTGGCACAACATAAAGGTCTCATATAATGTAAAATATTTTGTTAAAATAATAAAAGATTCAAAAAATCATAAGCCAAATGCAAAACATTTATTGGACATGACCCAAACAAGATTTTATAAAAAAGTTTATTGAAAAAGTCAATGGGCAATTGATAATTAGCCAAAGGTCATTTGAGATGTGCAAGTTTTATGTTAAAATAAATCAAGCATGCATGACATGTTTTTTTAGGATCCATGTTAAATTTATTATGAATTTTGATATTTTTCATCATATACATTATACTTTACATACTAATAAGATTATGTAGGAATGTATGGTTGCTTCCCCACATAAAACATCAAGAGAGTTAATTCCAAGTTTTTTTTCAAAGACTTGAGGGACATATTTTTTTGCCAAAGAATGTTTATATAAAATATGTAATACTTGTGGTGGTTTGTCAAATTTTAATAGTTGTATACATGAAAAAAAAATTATTTTAAGAAGTATAGATTTGTAAAGTATGTTTTAAAATATGTAAAAGAGTCATTAAAATGTGATTTAGTTACAACCCAAGTATTTGTATTTGATTTCATGTCTAAATTAAATAAGAATACTATCTACCAATTTATAAGATACATACACAAATTAAAATGGTTAGATAATCAATTCAAGGTATGAAAAGATAACTTCCTAGTTGGAACCATTATTTTGGTTGTGGAATTTGATAAAAACTACAAATTATAACCATAATATGAGGTTCAATCACGATGCTATAATTTAATTTAGTTTGCAATTTTTTTTCATGCACTTGATAACACAAGTGACAACAAAAATATTTTGAGGGAGTACAAATTTTTTATCAGTGATGACATATTAAATTATCCAAGTTTTTCCAAGGTTATTTTGAGTTATTTTATAGAAATATGAATACAAAATAAATCATGTTTGATACACACTACATTTGGTCAAATAGTTGTGTAGGATAATTTAAAGATTATCTAATATTTTATTGATTAAAGGATATATAATAAAAATTGGCTCAACATTTTTGGAGTTTCTTTGAGGTTGGTCATGGAAAAGGGAAACATGATGGTGTAGGTGCTTGCGTAAAAATATCCATTAAAAAGAATAGGGAAAACATAAGGATGGTGTTGATTTGATTGATACTACAAGTATTTATGACTTGGTATAATAAAAAAAATACTCATGGATAAAATAAATATTCTCATGTGCAAATATTATTTTGGTTAATGAAGGAAAAAGATAATATAGTGTATAAAGATTGTAGTATAGTACCTAGATCAAGTGTTTTCCACTCCATTTAAAGCTCAAGTTCTAGTTCATGAACTATTTATACTAGGGATATGGAATACTTTTGTTTGACCTGTATGGAATTTAATTGGAATGAATGTGAGTCAAAATAATGGATCAATGAATGGTATTATATATCCATAATACCTATGGAGACTAACAATTCAATTCAACCATTGAGGGATCATGAAATGGTATCATCAGTTGACTTTGACCACATCTCAGATTGTGTGTAACTAGGTACAATTATTTATAATTTAAATGTAGCCTTAGTTATATTAGTGAATCATCTTTGTTCCTACATGTCCTTATAAATTTATTATATTTTAAATTCAGGGAAATAATTTTCACTAATTATACTTCAGGATAATGATTATGTAATAGATTAATACTTGTCTTGTTGTGTATAAGCAAAAAAAAAAATTAACCAAAACTATCATGGATGGATAAGACCTAATTTATCCCATTAGACCTATGGTGGTTACCATAACATGGATTTGTAGATATTATCATAAAAAATAAGACAATGGTTATTTGAGGACTTTGAAACACATAGGCTAGTGCTTCATTATTCAAATTTGGTCATCACTAAAAATATTTAAATGATCAAGTATCATACAAAGCCTCCAAACAAAACTTTGAGGAAAGTTTTTGAATCTAAGAATGAAGAGATTATTAAAATAATAAAAAGTAGAGTTGATCCTGAAGGTACATTTGATTGACTTTGTAAGGTTAATTTTTAATGTGTCTAGCATTTAAAACTACTAAAGTGAACTTATTTGATTTACTATATTTTAATTTTGAATTATTTTATCATTATGTGTTTTTTTCTATTTGATTTTTTTACTAACAATTTTAATGTAGGGTAGTGGTACTAGATGAGCTTCCACCTTTGCATGGTTGATGTTGTAATTAGAGAATATTTTCTTGAAATAAAAAGAAGCATAAAAAATAATAATTTTGGTATTAAGGTATAAAAAAGAGTGGATAGGGACCATTTAAGTGTTAAAACTCCAATTCGTATGCATCTACAAAGATGGTTCACTAATAGGGCTAATCAATCAAAAGATATGCCTCCCATAGACTAACTTTTAGTCATTTAAGAGACATTTAGATGTGAGATAAAATTGATTGTCATGTATTTATCATATTGATATATATCTAATTCTCTATGGGTGATTATAAGAAATTATCATACAACTGTAGGAGTTGATAGTTCATCTCTACGCCTCATGGTTCTCCTACAACATGTAGTGAAAGTTTGGTCTACTTCTATTCTCAGGGATGAGAAGATTATCTTAAGGGATGCATATAAAAAACTACAAATTTCAATCCCAAGGACTGAAAAAGAGTGAAAATGGTCCATTCTAATGTTAAAACACCCATTGAGATATGTCTATAAATATGGTTCATCGATTGGGCTAACAAGTCCCAAGATACTCCTCCCACTAACTTTTGGTTCCTTAAGAGAGATTTAGATGTGAGAGAAAAATAATTTCCATATATTACTCATAATAATATGTAAATAATTCTATAGGGTTGATTATATGACTTGACCGTATAGTTTTAGGAGCTGATGGTTCATCTCTACCCCTCATGATTCTCCTCCAATGCACAGTGTAAGTTTGGTTAGTTTTACCACTTAGGGATGAGAAGATTCTCTTTACGGATGCATTTAAATATCTACATATTTCATTACTAAGGCCTAATAAATAGTGTAGGGTGGCCATTATAGTGTTAAAATTATCATCTGAATACATCTATGAAGATAGTTTGTCAATTAGGTTAATGAGTCAAAAGATATACCTCCCGCAGACCAACTTTTAGTTACTTAAGAGACATTTGGTTGTGAGATAAAATTGGTTGACATGTCTTTATCATCTTGAGATGGTGATAATAATATAAGGGGTTACTATATTATTCAACCATGTAATTATAAGAGCTAATGGATCATCTATACCACTCATGGTTCTCTTATAGTGTGTGGTGGAAGTCCAGTCTATTTTTGCTCTCAAGGATGAGAAGCTTCTCTTTAGGGATGGGCCTGATAAACTAAAAAAATTGGTTTTAGGTCATATAAAATACTATATATGGGGTTTTTAGATGTTAAAATTACCATATGGACACATTCATGAATATGGTTTTCCAATCGAGTTAATGAGTCAAAAGATATGCCTCCCACATACCAACTTTTAGTCACTTAAGAGACATTTGGCTATGAGATAAAATTGGTTGTCATGTATCACTTTTATTATTATGGTTATAATAATATGGGGGTGATTATATGAATTAAAACTGAAACTATAGGAGCTAATGACTCATATCTAACCCTCATGGTTCTCTTGTAATGCACACTAGAAGTTCACTCAGTTTTCCCACTCATAGATGAGAAGTTTCTCTCTAGGGATGCATCTAGATAAATATAAATTTAAATCCTAAGGCTTAATGGAGAGTGGATAGGGGAAAATATAGTGTTAAAATTACTATTTGAATGCATTTGTGGAGACATTTCATCTATTGGGTTAATGAGATAGAAGATATGCCTCCCACTCACCAACTTTTGGTCCCTTAAAAGAGATTTATCGACAAGAAAAAACTCACTGCCATGTATCACTCATCCCAAGATGGAAATATTCATCCATGGGGTGATTATAGGACTCAAACATGAAAATTTAATATTTGATGGTTTATCTCTACCCCTCATGATTATGTTGTAATGTGCAATAGAAGTTTGATTAGTTTTCCCACTCAAGGAAAAGAAACTTCTCTTTAGGGATTCACCCAACTAAATGCAACATTTTGTCTTAGGGTTTGATGAATATTTAATGGTATATATTAAAGAATTAAAATTTCCATATAAGCACATCCATGAATATGGTTCATCTATTAGGTTAACAAGTGAAAATATATGCCTCCTAAAAACGAACTTTTAATCACTTAAAAAAGATTCAGCTACAAGATAAAATTGGTTGTCATGTCTTTCTCATCCTCAGATAAAAAAATAATCTATGGGGTGATTAGAGGAATTTAACATAAAATTATAATATCTATCATCTCATATATACGCTTATGGTTCTTTTCCAATGAATGATAAAAGTTTGGTCAATTTTCCCATTCTAGGATGAGAAGATTATCTTTAGGGATGTGTCCAATCAACTATAAATTTTAGTATCAAGGCCTATTAAAGATATAATGGTGGCAATTATAGTTTTAAAATTACCATATAGATGTATATTTATAGATGGTTCATCGAATGAGCTAAGAAATTAGAATATATGCCTCCCGCTGACCAACATTTAGTCCCTTGAGAGACATTTAGATTCAAGAGAAAAAATTATACAATGTATCACTCATCCCAAGTGGCATGGAATAATATAGGGGATTTTAATAGGACTCATCCATGAAACTATAGGAGTTGATGACTCATCTCTATTACTCATAGTTCTCCTATGACACGTGGCCAAAGTTTGCTTAATTTTTTCACTCAAGGATGATAAACTTCTCTTTAAGGATGTGTCCAACCAACTAAAAATTTTAGTATCAAGGATTTATAGAGAGTATATGGTGGATATTATATAATTAAAACATCTATTTATATGTTTTCCACATAAACATTACATCATATAAGATAATGAGTCAAAATATATGCCTCCCACTGACAAGTTTTTAGTCCCTTAAGAGACATTTGGTTATAAGAGAAAAATCACCACTATGTCTCACTCATATTTATTTAGTAAAAATACTCTATATGTTATTATATGAATTCATTATGAAAATATAGGATCTGGTGTCTCATCTCTAACCCTCATGGTTCTCCTAAAATGTGCGATAAAAGTTTACTTAGTTTTCTCACTCAGGGACAAAAATATTCTCTTAAGGGATGCATCTAAACAACTATAAATTTTAGTCTTAGGGATTTATATAGAGTGTGTGGTCACCATTATAGTGTTATAAAATCTAATCTAGACATTTTTTTGCATACGATTTGTCAATGTAGCTAACGAGTCAAAAGATACACCTCCCATTGATGAACTTTTGGTCTCTTAAGAGACATTTAACTATGAGAGAAAATTGGCCACCATGTCTTTCTCATCCTCAGATGGTAATAATCCTCCAAGGGATACTTATAGTACTTCACTAATAAATTATATTATTTGATGGATCATCTCTAACCTTCATGGTTTTCCTGTCTTATGCGGTGGAAATTCACTCAATTTTTCCATTCAGGCATGAGAAACTTCTCTTAAGGGATGCATCTGACCAAATATAAATTTTGGTCTAAATACATATAAAATATTTAAGGTGGACATTATATAATTAAAATTTTCATACATATTCATCCATGTATATGGTTCTTTAATTTGGCTAATGAGTTAAAATATATACCTTGCACTGACAAACTTTTGGTCTCTTAAAAGACATTTAGCTATGAGAGAAAACTGGCTGTCATGTCTCTATCATCTCAAGATGGAAATAATACTCCATGGGATGTTTATAGGTCTTAACCATTAAAATATAAGATCTAATGTCTCATATATAACCTTAATGGTTCTCTTGAATCATATAATGAAAGTTTGCTCAATTTTCCCACTCAAGGATGAGATGCGTGTCTTAAGGGATACATTTGACCAACTATAAATTTTTGTCTCTAGGATTGATGGAGAGTTCAATGTGGATATTATACCATTAAAAATCCCGTATATATGTGTCTACATAGATGATTCATTAATTGGGATTACTATTAAAAATATATGCCTCCCACTAATGAACTTTTGGTTTCCTAAGTAACATTTGGCTGCACAAGAAAATTCATTATCGTGTCTCACTCAACCTGAGTGCCTTGAAATCCTATGGGGGATGTTAAAAGGACTCAAACATGAAACTATATGCACTAACATATCATCTCTAACCCTGAAATTTATCCTATAATACATGTTGGAGGTTCACTCAATTTTTCTACTTGGCGATGAGAAGATTCTCTTTAGGGATGCATCTAGCCAACTATAATTTTTGGTCCTTGGGCCTGAAAGAGAGTGGAGGTTGGGATTTATATAATTAAAACACCCATATAAACATGTATGTATATATGTTTATTTATTTGGATAATTTGTCAAAATATTCCTCTTACTAATAAACTTTTGGTCTCTTAAGAGACATTTGGCTACAAGAGAAAACGTGTTGTCATGACTTACTCATCCCAAGTGGTACTGAATCTTCTGGTTAATGTGAAGAGGACTCACCCATGAAACTATATTCAATTAAGGCTCATATATACCCATCATTTATTATATCAAAATGATGATATAGACCAAGTCGCATGCCAAAATAATACATTTTCAAGGTTTTTAGTAGGAAAATCAATCATGTTTCTTATCATTTATCCTTATGCATGATGTTTATAGGGTTTTAGAGAAGTTTTTCAAGGTTAAAAGGACCCATTTTTTTGGTCTATATACTCTATGAAATAAATAAAACTACCTAGATCTTCTAAATCCCTATATATAGTCTTGAAACTCAGCTAAAAACCCTAACCTATGATATAACAATTTTGATAATTCAAGAAGTTTGAAGAAGCTAAAAAGGTAATGATTAAAGAAAGTTATTATTGAATCATGATATCAATACCTCCATGTAGACTATGGATTTAAATAGAGTATGTAAATACCCTTGAACCCAACACCATACAAGTTTGTGAGGTATGCAAATCACATGAAAAGAACTTATAAGACTATAATATAGATATAAAGGTTTTTTAATGGATATAATATTTAAATAAAGACTTAAATGATATTTATATAATATCATACCATTAAAATGAGCCTAAATATGAGTTCATTAAACTTACATGGCCTTTAGGGAAAGAGGATAATTTTTTCAAGAATGATCAAGCTCCTAGACTTTCTTGCATGTTTTATCAATAGTTTACAATATCTTATGATTGTATTAATGATAAATAGTGGTTCCATGGTCATGAAATAATCTTTTAGTGTTTTAAATGTGGCTTTCATGATATAAGGTAAAACCCATGTCTGTTTTAAGGTTTTCATAATGGTAAAATTCTAGATTATAAGGTTTCTATGTATAAACCTTCATACATGTCCAAGAAACAAGCAACGTTATAGGTCTAATGAGATTTGCTGAATTCCAAGATTTTGTATCATAACCTAACCATAGATACAAGTATTTAATAAGATTTAAAATGTTTACATGATATTATGATGATCTTACAAGGAGAAAATAGGGTTTCATGCATATACAAGAACATTGTAGGCTTGCATTTATAGTTTCAGGCACTTTAAAGATCTTAAGAAGGTTTCAAAAAGAAGAGGTAGTTTTACCAATAGTTATAGGCATGTTTTCAAGCCCACAAACATGTTTGTAGGTATTTTTAAGAGGATGAAGTGGAAAAACATGTTTTAATAGGTCTTATAAGTGATAAACATGAGTTATTAGGTCTAAGTGAGATCTTAAACATCATGTAAAATCCCATCTAGAGGCTATCAAGTTAAGGTTTTCATGATTTCTAAGGACTAAAAGGTCTTAGATAGTTTTAAAGCAATATCTCAAAGTGATCAGTAATATTGTAGGTATGTATAGGTAAAAACAAGGGTTTCAAAGATTTTTAAGACCAATCTATAGGTCTACAACATTTTTTACAATATTAAATGGGTCTCTTATAGCTTTCTATGTTTCCAAGATGAATTCCAAGCATGGTAAGACCCTAAGTTATAGTCTATAATAGTGTTTTTTGAGGGTGTTTGATAAGTATGTCACCAAGGTCCTAATCACACCTTTAAAAAGTTTATAGGTCTAGAGGACAAAGAGGTTATTAAATATGAAGATTGTAGGTATATGATAATATGAGGACACAAAGCAAGGTTTTAATATTTCTGATGTTGAAAGTCAAATAAACCATGACCTAGCCATATATTCAAGTCTTTATTGAGAATACAAGAAACCATGGCCTATGAGTGAAGAGTCTTAAGGATTTCAAGCATGATTGAGAATACAAGGAGGTTTCAATAACCTCAAGCATAAAGGCATGTATTTAGGGACTAAGACAATGTATTTTCAACTAATAAGTGATTTTAGTTTCTTAAAGAGCATCTTCAAAGCATGGAAAGTTTTTCAAACTTCCTCCTTAAGATGTGAAACCTCCTCAAGTAGTTGGTTTTTATGAAAATCATGTATAATAGTTGTAGATGGGAAAATTAGGCATATTTTATTATCATAATAAAGACTTATTTTCATGAAAAATACCTATCAATGGATTTAGACATTAAGAATAGCTTAAGATCAACTATATTTTCTCCAACATGCATGCCCAAGGGAAAGTGGCATGTTCAAGGATCATAAGGGTAAGAAGACCAAGTCTATTTCATGGAAATATTTCTCAATAAGACAACTAGAGAAAAAATAGGGTGATTTACCCTCCATTACCCAAGCTTCATTGTTTTCATTACAACATTAGTACATTCATTTCATGAAACTTAAACATTTGAACTATTTGTGAACATATTCAACAAATAATAATGACATATTTAAGAAGTAAATATTTATACACTTAAATAACAATACATGATTCACATTTAAATATGTCAAATAGTATATATGTATATGAAAATTATGTCATAATGACAACAAAAATATGACATATATCAAGATTTAATCTAGGCCATAATATGTACATATTTAAAATGTGCCATATATGCATACAATATGGGCCATATCGGCATAAAAAATAGATTGTGCCTTATCTCTCCTGATCATCATTACATCCAAATAAATTACACTTCCTCTCCATAGATGTAAAACCAAAGGTGTTACATGTTTCATTATGGGAAGAAACTCTCCTCTTAGCATGTGAAGTATCAAATGTCTGTTCCACAACCTCAAAAAATTATGGCATCTACACAACATATGAAATAGAAATTTAATGCATTAAAATAATATATTGAAAATGATATAGTTTTAGATTAAGGTAAAATCAGGTTTTGAAGGGACCCCGAAACCCAAGTACAAAGAAAGAAAGATAAAGCCTCAACGACCACAAGCAGAACCTAAAAACTACTACAGAGAAGTAGCAAAAATAGGTTTTATATGGACCTAAAACCACCAAAGAGACCACCGGTCAAAACCCAAATTTAACAAAGATCTAGCTGCACCATAGATAGAAGATTACAAAAAGAAACCAGAGAACAGGACTAGTAAACATAACCAACAAGAAGAACCAGACTATTCTTCCAGTTCCAAAATCATTTTCACTATTTCTTTACCTTTCACAATAGTAGTATCCTGAGTAGTAGTTGCCGCCAACTTGGCTCCCTCTTGTGTAGCCTTCTTTCTAGAGCTTTGTCTCATCCTTTTGCTAGGCCCCTCTAAGGATTTGGTCTCCTCGTTTACTCTTTTTCCAATATTGACAGTTGCAGCACAAATATTGGATGTTACTTCCTCCATATTCATTATGTTCTCCTTAATGAGTTCCCGAAGGTTATTCTCGTAATCTTTGAGCTTGACAGGGATATCTCTTATCTATTTTTCCATGATTTTAATTTTGTTCCATGTAGCTTTCTGGTTATCTTCCATAATTTCCACTTTCCTTTTGAGATCCTTAATCTCCTTACACATCCAAGAATCAAATTGGAGAGAAGCCTCTGCTTTTCAATTAACCCAACTCATAGGTGTGTGCATACCATCGTTCTGCCCCTTCTCTCTCCATTCCTTAGAATTCTTATTGGGACTGTTCCCACCTTCTTCAAAGTGATCCTCTCAGCCCCTTTGATACTATTCTTTGGTTCCAATTTGAATTTCCATGTCCATTTCTTGATTGTCATCTTGAACTGTATTTTCCTTTTCATTTCTTGAAATAGGGTCCTCAACCAGGCCATCTTGGACAATATCTTCCTCCAACATTTTCTGATTTTCCTCAATTTCTTCTTTACTATTTTCAGATTCCTCCTCTTTGTTGACTCCTTCTTTCTCATTCTTCTCTTGACATTCTTCATCCTCATTTGAATTTGTATTCCAGCTTTCAATTCCTTCTTCTTCCACCAAATTTTCCTCCCTGGGTTTATCAATTCTCTCCTGCTCTGTATCTTCTTCTACATTTTGATTATTGGTGCTAGGGAACTTGATTTTGTCTTTCCCTTTTATGATTTCACTCTTTCTGCTCCCAGACTCCTAATTTCTCCCCTGGTTAGGGTTCTTAACCATAGCTTTATTCTTGCAGTAGCCTTCGATTAATAGAATTAGACCTTCATGCAGGATAGGACACATTTCCTTCTTCTTGTGAGCAAATAAACTTTGGACCAAAGAATAGTGCAAGTAAAAGGGAAAAGACAATCTTACCTTGTGCCTGAAATGATTAAGGAAAACAAAGTGGAATTTATACACTCTCTTGCTCCTTCCGTCCAGGATGAAATACTCCCTTATACAACATAAGTCATCCCTCCATATCCCCTTAATCTATTCCAATTCATAGAAATCTCCATTCTTGACCAGCTTCTGCTCTTCCACATCCGTCTTGGGGAACTTACAAAAGGCCTCATTCGAAATGCTTGTCTGCTTGGAGAATTTAAGTCCATTCGTAGGCAACCTTGTAACCTCTGCTATAAAATCTTCTGTAAGGTTCACTGTGATACCATGCAATGTGACCCTTTCAACAATCTAATTTTTGAAAAAGGCCATAGTGATATGCGGTTTTGACCCATGGAGCTTTTCCATATAGTTCACGACTTTTCCTTTCTGCAGGATTCTCTAGACATCTTGTTTCTCTCTCCATTCATCACAGTTTTTGGGCTCTTGCTTCCTTGGTTCTCCCTTCCTTTCATGAGCCATACTCATTTCCTTGGAAACCCAGTCGCTATGAACTTTACAATGATCCCACCTGCTGCCAGTTTGATTTGAGAGTCGGCTATGTTTGGGCACGTTCAAGATCCTCGAGAGCCTTCCACTTTCAAGAGCCTTCCTCTTTAATGATTGAAGACCTTTCCCCGTGAAACCACTTCTCCAACTCATTATGTTACTATAATAATCTAATCATTCCCTCCTTTGCATGAGTTGCATCATGAAGAATGAGCGCCCTCAGTTCCACCTTCTTTTCTAATGTTTCCTGCCACCTCATTTTTTGACCTGTCTGGACTGCACAGTTTGCTAACCAATCTGGTACTTCGTTGGATTCATGATAGGTGTGGGTTATAGTCACTTTATCAAAAAAATTTATTAAGGTTTTCATCTCCATTACCATAGCCTCTATAGTCCAAGACACAATATTTTTATTGTTAAGAATATTTATGATGTTCAGTGAGTCCCCTTCTAGCCACAATTTGGGATATCCTAAATCCACAACTATTTTGATGGTCTGAAGGGCAGCAGTAGCTTCGGCAATGTGACAATTTGATTTACCAATGGGGATTGCAACAGCATCAATAACCTTTCCCGTATGGTTTCTCAAGACACCACCACAACCTGCATTCCCCAGATTCCCTTTAGCAGCTCCATCAAAGTTTCCTTTAATCCACCCTTGAGGGGGAGCATTCCATGTAACTCCTAATCTGGGATTATTAGGTTTACCTTTAGAATTTTCTGTACTTAAGGGATTATCCACTTGGAAGGTTGAGTTTGGATTCTTTTGTGATAAAAAATTCTCCTTAATAGCTCTAATGATGTTCTGTCCTACCACCCATCTAGGGAGCTCTTTATTTCTAAAGATTCGGTTATTTCTTTCCTTCCATATTCCCCACCAAATATGGAGAAGAGTAAGTTTCCATAAAAAAATTGCTTCAAAATTCTTGGAGGGGCAGTACCAGCTTTTGAGAGATAATTCCACATTTTTATGATGGATCCATGCAATGCCCCACATATTGAAATTTTCTTTCCAGACTAGCTGTGTATAAGAACAGTTTACAAACAAATGATCTCTATCTTCAAGACCCTTCTTACAAAGGATACGCCTGTTCACAATATATATTCCTCTTTTTTGTAAATTGTCCAAAGTTAAGATTTTGTTTTGGAGATGGGTCCAGAAAAAGATTTTGATTTTAGGGATGAGCCCCTTGATCCAAGCCTTCGTCCATAGTGGTTTGTTGCCATTTCCCTTTGAAGTGAAAATGGAAGAAACTTTAAATTGTCCACTTGACTCATTGTGCCAAACAATCTTATCTTCAAGATTAGGGTATAGAGATATAGCATTTAGGGATATTTGAATGTCCTTGAAATCTTGATCATAGTTAGTGAGGTTCACCTAGGAGTTGTTCTACCAGTATTGGTTAACCATTATTCCCACTCTTTGCTTGCAATGGTTTATAACATCTTTATCTTGGATTTCATCTTGCAAAGGTTTTCCTTTTAACCAAATATCTTCCCAAAATTTCACCTTATTACCATTGCCAATTTTCTAGGAACTTCCTTCTTCTAAAACATGTTTAGTCCCCTGGACTGCCCCCCATATGGCCGAAGGATGGGAAATGTCTGGATTAGAAAAGAATTCAGGGAGAGACTTTGCCTTAAATAAGTATTTGTGCTTCCATATTTTACTCCATTCTTTATTTTCCTGATAAACCCTCCAACCCTGCTTAGCTAAGAGAGCTGTGTTCATACTTCTAATTTTCCTTATTCCTAGTCCACCTTCCCTGACAGGTTTACAGATGTTATCTCATGATATTAAAGGCATTCTTCTTTTCTCCTCAGTACCTGACCAAAGAAAGTTTCTCTGAATTTTTTCAATAGCTTCAGAAAATTTAGTAGGGATTTTGAAAAGAATCAAAGCCGTACGTGGGTATGCTTTGTAGACTTGCTTTAAGGAGGGTGAGCTTTCTAGCTTGGCTTAGAAAACTACCTTTCCATCCCTCTAATTTCTTACTAAATTTGTTAATGATATAGTTGCCTTGAACAAAATTTTATAACAAGTTGATTTTATACTCACCATATGTCATCTAAATGGTTGTCTTGGGATATGTGATCATGAATATATCCATGATGGAGTATCTTATGAAGCATACATATATTATTAGATGTAGATTTGTAAAAAAATATAAATATGATAGAGTATTATTAATTGAAGCTAAAAAATCAATTTTATTATGTGTTCTCACTAGTCTATGTCTTTGAATCAGGTGTTATGAGGGAGATAGTGGACGTTATTCTAATCCATGTGGGGTATCCATAACATCTTTCATCATATATAAAACTAATAAATGAAAGAGTTAATTATCAATCAGATAAAGCTAAACTTAATTTAATATAAATTGAAATTAATATTATTCCTTTTATATATAAAGAGAAAGTGAGAAGAAAAAGAAAAAGAGAAAAAATATTCCTTCATGTACCAAAAATACTATGTATACAAAATATATATCACTGAAAAATTAAAATTTAGGTGCATAATACACAAAGTTGTGATTTAATATTAAATAAAAACTTTTATGTAATTTGTAACTTTCCAAACCTTTGTGTAGGGTGACATAGTGATGATTGTAGCCTCAAAAATATAATCTAAGCCAATTGAGGTACATAAGATATTAGTGATCATCTATAAAAGTAACAAATAAAAATTTCAGTCAAATATTATTCAATTAAGTAAATATATAATAAAAAATAAACTTATTATTATTTTACATACATTAAACAATATTAATTGAAATCAAACATGTGTGTTAAATATAGAAGGTGAACCAAATAAGTCATGCACAATAGGATGATGTGTGCTAAGGGGAGGTGGTGAACTAAATACAGATGGCATAAAGTTTAGCATGCTAGTGTGATGAGGTGTGAAAACATATAAAAGTGACAAACTCTAGCATGCTAGTCTATTAAGATCCTAAAGCAACTTTAGATGGCATATACTTAGGCATGCTGGTATTAGGTACTAAAGAAATTATAAATGGAATACAATTTTTTTCACTAATGTCTAAAGATGTTAAAGTTACTATAAATGGTATAGACTATTAGGTACTAGTGTGTTACACAAATACAGGTCCGATCTCCACTAATGTAGCATGTATATGTCTAACCTAAAAAAGAGGTCTACTACACTTCCTCCTACATGATGTGAAATGATGTACATGAACTATAGGATGAATGCTATTAGGAGAGACATAGCATGAGTACCACTAGCACCAATAGTAGGAGGGATACTAACACTAATAGTAAGAGGGACACTAGGACCAATACCACTAGAACCAATAATAGGAGGGACACTATTATATGTTCCACCACCTGGAGCATATGTATAAGTCCTCATTTTATGCATCTTATGGTTAATAATAACCTATTTTAGACTAGTAACTACCTCAAGGGTGTCTATCTATGTGGTAAGATGTAAAATTTTAGGGATAAAAGCATGTGTTATTGTCCTTCTATTTCTCTAAACTCAATTAGGGTAGTTTTGGTCTTGCATAACACCAGGTCTATCATTTGAACATAAATCAAATAAGATTTATTGATCTTATAAATCATGAATTATAGAGACATATTCATAACCCTAAATATGTTGATAATAGTCATACTAAATAGGAAGAGCAAATAAAGTAATAACAATATGAATTCTTCTAATATTATTATATGACTAACATAAACTAACAATAATCTAAAATATTACATGGTTTATTTTATAGAATAAAAACCATGTTTACATAACAAAATTATGAATTAATTTATTCTAACATTCCCCCCATTAATTCATTATAGTTTTTAGAGTATAAGAGAGAGAACTTATAAATACCTCAAACTTATCATGTGTAAGTGACTTTGTGAAGACATGCATTTTATCTTGAGTGGGGAAATATTAAAGATGAATATTGTGTGGTTGAACATGTTCACATATGAAATGGACTTAAAATTCAATGTGCTTAGTGCATTAATGAAACACTAGATTGAAAACAAGTTTATGAATGCCTTGATTATTGTATTTTAAAATTGTTGGCTAAGTCTATGGAACTCCCAATCTTGATAGTATGTGATGTATCCATATCACATCGTAGATAAGTCATCTTATAGATTGATATTATACCTCAATATAATAATTTATACTTCTTTCTCCCCCATGAGATCAGATTAGATCTAGAAAAGAATAAAAACCCAGAAGTGGATTTTATGTCATTAATTAAATTTTCATGATCTATGTTTGTGTATCATGTCAAGAATAACTTATCATTTTTATTATATGTTAAGTTATAATTCATTATTCCATAACTATATCAAAATACATGCTTAGATGCTTTATAGTGTCTTACCTTTAGCTCTTGCATGAATAAAGAAAGATAGCTAACATCATAATTGATATCAAGCCTAGTGTATCTGAGGTAGATAAGACTTCAAATTAATTAATGGCAAAGAGTGGCATCTACTGGTGGTGATGGATCTAAGTGAGATAATTGAAATCTTATCTCTATAGGTGTATCCATTGGTTTTCAATCCATCATATGAAACCTCTCAAGAAATGTCTTAGTATAATTCATCTGAGAGATGAATATTTGGTGTTCATTTTTCCATTAATCTAAGCTAATTGTGTAGTAACCTAAGACCTATTATGTCAAATGATCAGTTTAGATATTTATTTATTGCCTCAATAATCTTCACTAAGATACCAATGATGACTAAATCATTGACATAAATAATAACAATAATATCCCCCCTTATTTTTTAAGTTAAAGGTTTGGATCATATAGATTCTTCTAAAACCCATGGTTGATGAGATGTTCATCAATCTTGATATACCAGGCTCTAGGAGCCCGTTTGAGATCATACAAATATTTTATGAGTCTGCACACCTTCTACTCTTAACTTAATGTGGCATAACCTTATGTTTTAGTCATGTTTGCTATTGATGTAGTTTTTACACACACCATAATCAATGAGGTAACCTCTAATGTTTTAATATCTCAATAGAGGTAAACTCCACTCCATGGCACAAGTTATAGGTATGGGATTAAAACAACCTATTGATGGAATAGTTAGTAGGGTATTCAGGTTATTGACAATGTTTTTTGGATGGATGTGTGGTCTCTTAAAAAAGTGGTGAATTCTTATGTGAGTTAGATGGATCACTGGTTGCTAATCTAAAGTGAGTAGGTCTGAAAAAAAATCAAAAAGGAGGGAAGAGTAAGGTAAAAAATAAAATCCTATGTTTTTAGGAATCACCTCTCTAGTTGGTTTTTAAATAGATAGGTGTTTTTGAAACCTATGCTTTTTGTAAGAAGATTTTGCACACTAACAGTCAGACACAACTCAGAAGTCTAAGGGGACACTGATATAATAAATTCACAAGACTTAGTTAAATGGAATAATTGATGTAGTTTTTATGCACACCATAGTCAATGAGGTAGCCTCTAATGTTTTAGGATCTCAATGGAGGTAAACTCCACTCTAGGGCATGAGTTGTAGGTATGATATTTGAATAACCTATTTATGGAATATTTGGTAGTGCATGCAAGTTGTTTACAAGGTTTTTTAGATAGAGGTGTGGTATCTTTAAAAAGTGGTGAATTTATATATGAGTTATATGGATGGATGGTTGCTAATCTAAAGTGGGTAGATCTCAAAACAAACTCAAAAATAAGGGAAGGGTAAGGTAAAAAAGAAGATTATGTGTTTTCAAGAATCACCTCTCTAGTTTGTTTCTAAATGGATAAGTTTTTTTTTAAACCTATGCCTATTACAAGTATATTTTCCACACTAATAGTTAGACACAACTCAAAATTCTAAGGGGTAATGATATAGGAAACTCACAAGCCTCAATCAAAGGTTACCCATTTTAGAGTAGCTATTACACACCCTTAATTAGGAGATTATAGCTTGAGCTAATAAGGTATTTAAGGAAATTTTTTCATACACATAGAAAAATATATCAAATAAAATAATTCTACACACTTGAGAACATGAATCAATCAACTTAGTTACCAATAATCAATGTAATTTACTAATCTTTCAACAACTATTGCACATCTAAGACTAGCATCCAATAAAGATAATAAATAATTCATCATAACTATTACATACTAAGAATTATTTAATCACACAACCCAAAGAAGATAAGTCTAATTATGAAAAAAATGGAGAGAGAATACATAAACACATTCACTAACAATCAAAGTTGATGCTACTCCTGTATATTGAATTTTTTTAACCCATCCAACTAGTGGATTATAATTATTTAAATAGGCTTGGGGAAGGGTTTACCTCATCCTCCAAGTCCATGAAAAGTCATTACATGTGATAGTTATAACTTGAGTTCTAATTGTGGTCAAAACCGTATAAGAGTCTTCTTATAGTTATCAATTTAAGTTAGCCTTTGTAAAAGCTATGCAAGATGTGCATGTGTAAAAAGAAGGGAAAATTTTAAAATTATAGATTAAAATAAATGAGAACTACAAATATATGAATTAAATGGAAATACCTTCTTTTATAGGTTGTGAGAACAACATGTCAAGAATTTAGACACGTATGAAGGACAAGTGGCCCTTTACCAATGCCTCAGAGCCAATGACACTATTTAACTATGACTAATCTAACATAATTATGCATTACATGTTTCCCCTACCTTTATAGAATAGAGTATTCCTTTGAAAGGATTTACATGGTCTTTAACTCAAAATAATATAATAGGTAAACTTAATTGACCTTTGAGATTCATCTGTAACTATAGCCTTCTCTTGTTCTATTGTCAAATCTTCATTTTCATATGCACTAACCATATTAAGTCTAAGACACATGTGTTCACATTCCTGATCTTCACTGGTTCAAGAATCCATTATGTCATTTCAATGTGGCAATTCCCATGTCAAGTTTTCCCATTTGATTTGAAAAGATGACCACTATTGCCTTTGGACATGTGTCCTTACTTTGTGCTTTCTCAAGTCGGATCAATTTTACACTGTTGATCTTCATCTCCAAGCTCATGAAAACATGCCATGTGGTAGCTTCCTAATAGTTTTGGGACCTTTGAAAAGTTTGTCTTAGTTTATATCATTGATCTTAATTACACAAATCAATCATACTCCATTGATCTTAATTATACATGATTAAACACCAATATGCCACTTAGCGATTCCTCAAATTTTTTTGTGTACCTTAGAATCCTAGCTCAAATTCCTTTATGCCACATGGTGGCTTCTCGCTAGTTTTGAGACCTTTGAAAAGTCTCCATTGATCTCACACCATTGATCCCATTTACAAATATCCACATGGTCTATTGATCTCTATATATTGGGTTCTACCTTCACACCGTTGGATCTCAATTAAGTGCTCCCATGATGGTAACACTTGTCACCACAACATTTCATTTTAAAAAGTCTAATTTTCTTTGATATTGATTATGCACTATTGGATATTTGGTACATAAGTTAACATGCACCATATATCTTGGTGCTTGACCTATTGACTCCCATAATATTTGACACTTGTCACCTCCTTAAGACTCTTTGCTCTATGCATGTGCCACTTGGCAACTCCAAGGGGCTTCATTATATTGACTCATTAAATATGGGGAAGGGTCCTAGACCATTGGATATAAAATCTAAGATCCTAATATTTTGCCACTTAGCACTCTCATAGAGATTTTATAACCTTTGACATTTCAACCCTAATCTTGTATCATTAGATCTTTGGTGTGTAAACAAACATGCACCGTCAATCTTAATTTGAACTTTATTGACTTTAGACCTTTATCATGGGCCATTGATCTATTTTGAATCCCCAAGATCTTGCCACCTATCACCCATTTTGTCCATTTCTATGGACATAAAATCTTAGTTAATACTTGGGAAATATATAAAGTCTTAGCCTAAAGTTTCATTGTATTAATAAATACAATTTGAAACTTAGTAAAAAAAATTAAGCTAAGCTTAGGATATAAAAAAAGATCCATTATAAACCATAAGACATAAAGTAACTATCGTAAATATTTTAACCTAAGGTCTAATTTGTATTAATAAATATGATTAGGGCCTAGGCTAAAATATTAAACTAAGTCTATAATATAATAAAGTGTTCCCTAGTAATTTTGACCCTGTGTAAATTTTGAATCTATTTCAAAAGGACTTTAGGCTAAACAAATTAGGCTAAATATTTAACATTATTTTAAACACAAGTTCAATTTAATCAATAAGAGACCAAGGGTTAATAAAAATAAAGAGTCAATTTAGCATTGAGGTGTAAAACCCTAAGTAGTATTCACATCAATGAGACCCCATTAAACCTACAACATGGAAACATAAGAATCAAACGTTAGCAACATTAGATGAAGTCAAATGAATATTAGGTGCTAATAGACCCATGTAAACTATTTCAACACAAGATATTCAATACTAGTTCTTGATTAAGTTGAATGTTTAATTTATAACACAAAGTTATAGAATTTTGAACAAGGGTCCTCATTTTCAGAAATGGGGTTGGGTAAAATAAATGGTGACTCATAGCGGGGATAATCTTGAGTATTTAAGAACCTAGAACTTGTTAGTATAGGATTTATTTTCCTTTTATTTTTTCTACTCAGATATTCCATTTCATTTGGATTTTCTACATTTATGGATAGTCTTGCTTAGGTGTGTATTCATAGGAGTTTATATTAACCTCTCATATGGCATAGTGGTTATCTTACACCTCATTCATTATGGGGGTTACTTTGTTCACCAACTATTCTTAAACCAAGGAGTTACACTCTATTTCGAGGCATCCTTGACTTCCTTTCATGGAGGATTTACATTCACTCCTATTTGTACTTGTACTTCATATAGATTATCTAATCTGAATGTATTGAGTTGGAGCCATTAACTTTGTTATGTGAAAATTAATCTTTGTTTATTCATAATTTATAGTTGTATGTGTTTTCTCAGATTTGGACTTCATGGAAATTATGTCTCACATCAATTTTTATGTACTTCCATGAACTAGTAGATCTATGGCATCCCTGATATGGAATCAGAGCCATGATGGTATTGCTAGTGTTTGGTTTATTACTATAATTAGTTTCAAATTTGAGATTAATTCCTTTTTCATTAATTTTTTTTGGTTATTATGGTATTATTATTTATTGGTTTGGTTGTGGGTCTAGTTATTTTCTAGGATAAATCCATTTATAGGTTTCCAAAGAGGTTTTAATGGCTCATTTGTAGTGTTTCTTAGCTATGTGAAGGATCTCCATGGCCCTCCCAACATCTTGCAAACCAATATAAAAATCATATCATTTTTTTTCCTCTCTGGTGGAGGTTTGGCACCCCATAATCTCTATTTTAGGCTTAAAATAGATTAGAAAGGCACTTTTACTAGTTGCATATCTTTAGACAGAGTTTTTTGGCCTCTACATGTAACCTCAGATCTATGGAAGACATTTTTGAAAGCTTTGACTGTAAAAATGTCTCTTTGACCATGTTTTTATACCTAGTGTCATAAAAAAAACTATGTTTTTTCTATCTAAAAGCCTTTGGTAGATACTAATAGCCCTCCTCAAACTCCCAACAATGTCCTAATTCATCTTCAAACCTACATTTCTTCTTTGGTGGTGCCTAAAATCATATAAACTACCAACAAAAGGAAACTAGGGTTTGGGTGCTTCTCTTTAGTGGACCCACTTCAAATCCAATGTAATATTTCAAATTTGTCTTTTTTGATTTATTTCTCATTTGATTTATCTTTGTATTCAAAAAACAAACTTTATGATTTTATGAATTAATTCATTTTTTGATAAATTAGCTTTAAAGTCAATTTAGAGGTTTTTTAAGCCTTGTATCTCCATTTGATAAAGATGAAGGGTGAGGATTGGGTTAACAGGAGGCCAATTCTCCCTCATGATCAAAACCTATAAATTCTAAACTCTAATCCATTTCTAAAAACTAGTTAGAAGGCTAGGTTCCCCCTTAGCATCAGGGGTATTTTAATCATTTAGTACAATTTTTTTATTAAAAATGGTTATTGATGAGAATTTGTTTGGATAATATCTTATAAATGGTAGCTCAAAATTGAGCACCATATTTTGTAAAAGTGTGTATTTTTCAATTTTTCACGTATTTAGCCCATTTGTATTGTAAAATCCACTAAATTATAAAGTGCTAAATTTGGGGGGGAATTTCTGACTTAGTTTCAAGGTGGTGTATTATGGTTATGATTCTGCTATGCAATTCTCTTCTTTCTACACATTTAATTTATAAAAAAAAGTAATATTAATTTTACAATGGATATTATCACTATTAATTCACTCACCCTTCAACTACCAAGAATAAAAAAGTAAGATTACAATGGTTCTTAAGAGTTAAGGGTTTTTTCGCATAACCATAGGGGTAAAAATAGAGCCCATAGTTGAGGTATATAAGATAAAATGGTTTAATAAATGTGATGAATCTTTTGGTATGTTATGCATTTTAGTGTCATCAAAACTCCTACTTCACATAGAGTCAACCAAATATCTTAAAGAAGTATGGGACACCCTAGAATACTTGTTTGGGAATGTCTACACCATGAGGGGTCATGAGCTTGAGATTAAGCTAATTAGTTTGAGCCCTATCAAATTTGACACATTGAATGACTTCTTCACCAATCTTAAGTCACTTAGATTTTAGTTAAAAGAGTGTGTAAATGACAATAAAGATGATCAATTAGTTCTTTTTTTGCTTATGAAACTAGGACTTGATTAATCTATATTTGTCTCTACCTTTTATGCTACCAAGAGATCCATAGGATCCAATTGGAAAATTCCATCCTTAGATTAATTAATTGTAGATTTGACTAAGGAATAGGATAATTTGATCTAGATGAGAACCCTCAATTATTTTAAACCTTCATCCCTCATTGTTGGGAATAGAAAACAAAAAGCCTCTAGTAGTAAGGATAAGAAATAGAAGAATAAGGATCCATAGAAGAAGAAAGAACATAAAACTAGCATTGAAAACTCCTCCTCTGAAGGGAAACCTAAGATAGATAATGTTAAGTGTTCTTATTTCAAGAGGAATGGGAATGATGAGCACAAGTGCATGAATAAATAGATAGACCACCTTTTACATTTCTTGGAGAAGAACAATATAGGGGTCCATGAGTTCGTCAAATAATCTTCATCAATAAAAGAATCCTCTAAGGTAAAGGAAAAATGGGAAGAGAAACCTAAGGTCAAATATTTAGTTTCAATGGATTATGTATCTACTTTATCTTGGGTTATAGACTTTGGTACTTCACACCATATGGGTTCATTAGAGGTTGATTTTTTTGACTTAGAGCCCTATAGAATGTCCTCAATCACATTGGGTGATGACACTCTGACATTAGTTATAAGGAGAAGGTATATTGAATTTGAAGGTATAAATTTACAAATGCTCTAAGGTTACCTTCACTATAATCGAATATCCTTTCAATGTATCAAATTACCCATATAGGGTAGGGCATGAGAGTCAAGTTCATAATAATTTTTTTTTGAGATCAGATAGATACATATTAAGACTACATTTGCATTAGGGAAGGATAATAACCATTATAAGTTATACACCTTCTCCTATTTTGCTCTAGATGTTTCTCCTATCACATTGCTTACCCATTTAGATGGAGTTATCAGGCTATGTCATGATCAATTTGGCCATCTTAACTACCATTATCTTGAGTAGTTGAGTTAGCAAGACATGGTTATTGGATTTCCTAGAGTTAAATTCTCTAAGGGACTTTGTGAGGGTTATGCCCTTGGAAAACATCCTGAAGATAAATTTGACAAAGGAAAATCTAGGAGAGCTTCAATACCTCTTAAGTTAATTCACAGTGATGTCATGGGACAATTTACCCATCCTTCTTTTACTAGGGACAAATACATCCTCACCTTCATTGATGACTTTTATAGATATGAATGGATTTACTTTCTTAGACAAAAGTCTAAAGTGTTTGAAATTTTTTGAGACTTCAAGGCTCTTGCTGAGAAACAATCTAGAAAGTGCATCAAAATCCTTTGGATAGACAATGGGGGGAGTACATCAACCACAAATCTGAGTAATTTTATACCATAGATGGGATTGATCTTTATCAAATAGTACCATACACTCCTCAATATAATGGTGTATTAGAATGTAAGAATAAATCCTTGAAGGAAATGGAAAACCATATAATTCAATCTAGATTATTGGATCTATAGTTCTAGGTAGAGGCCATTAATTGTGAATGATACATTCAAAACTAGGTTCTTCATAAATATTTAGAGGGTATCACTCCTTTTGAAGATAGACATAATAGGAAATTAGAGGTGTAACATTTCAAGGTCTTTAGATCACCAATGATGGCACACATTCCCAAAAATAAATGTAAGGCTATGGAGGCTCAATCCAAACCTTATATCTTTGTTTGGTATCCAGATAGGGTAAAGGGTTATAGGCTTCTCCACCTTATGACTCGTCATTTTTTCATCAAGAAAAGTGTTATATTTTAGGAGAGTCCCACCAAATATTTACTATACACTTCTTCATCTACATTGGTTTCACTTAGTTTGGATGAGCAATTTGAGGATTCAAATTATTCATAGTAGGTTCCTAAGGTAGAGGCTTCTTCTTCTTCTTTTTCTAACATCAAGTCTAATAATCAGTTTGGAGCTAAGTAGAGTGATGGGAATTCATCCACTTCTAGGTTTGTATTAGAGGATGAAGATTCAACACCTGACTCACCCATTTCTATCCCTCTTTGGGCTAGGTAGACACTTTCGATTACAAGCACTTGGTCAGGGGATCAAGATGATGAGAGACATACTCAGGTAGACTATTAGAGTAGACCACATGCCTTTATTGATTTTAAAACTAATATATAGACTTTTAGAGAGGCATCAAGCATACCTAAGTGGGATAGAGCCATGGATGAGGATTATGTTCTCTTGATTATCAATCACACTTGGGATTTGACTTCACTTCTTAAGGGAAGGAAGATGGTTCATTATTGTAGGATATATTGGACCAAGTATGTTGTAGATGGGTGTATTGACAAGTATAAGGCTAGATTGGTAGTCAAAGGTTTTTTATAGGTAGATAACATTGAATAATCATAGACCTTTGCACTAGTAACCAAGATGAATTTGATTAGAATCATACTTACAATAGCCACTACACATGGTTGGAGTGTGCATTAGATGGACATGAAGAGTGCATTTCTTCATAATACCTTGAGGAGGATATCTACATGGAGCAGCCATCAAGATTTATTTAGGATTATTCTTTAGTGTGTAGACTTAGGAAATCTATTTATGGCCTTAAATAGGCCTCTTGTGCATGGTATGCCAAAATAGATTCCTTCCTTCTTACTTCAATTTTCACTTGATGCCACTCAAACCCTAATGTGTACTTCTTGTGACAAGATAATTCATTATTGATACTAGTTTTGTATGTTGATGACCTTTTGATCACCATAAGTTCTTCTTTGTATATCCTAGTAGTGAAAAAAACTCTTCAAGATAGGTTCACCATGACTAACTTGGGCCTACTACACTACTTCCTTGGCATTGAGATCACTCAGACTGATTTAGGGATTTCACTTGCATAGCCCAAATACCATGGCTGAATATAAGCCATATATGACTCCATTTCTATCTATATTCAAGCTTTAGGTTGACTATTCCACTCTATTGGTTGATGCTACTTTGTATCGATAATTTGTTGGAAGCCTTATCTACTTGACTCAAACTAGACCCAACATCTTTTATGTTGTTAGTATTATTTTGAGATTCATGTAGGAGCCTCATGAGCTAAACTAGAGAGCAGCTAAGAGGATCTTTCACTACATTTAGGGTTCACATAGGTATGGGATACACTATAGGTTAGGTTTAAATTTTGACTTGGTTGGTTACATAGACTTAAAATGGGTTAGTGACACTGAGTGTCTTAAGTCCACTTTAGGTTATAGTTTCTCACTAGGTTTGAACCCCATCAGTTGGTCGAGCAAGAAGCAAAATGTTATTGTTGTATCTTCTATAGAGGTATAGTATAAGGGAGCTATTAACATATCTAATAAGGCTATTTGGCTTTAGGGTATTCTTTTTGAGCTTGGTATCTAGATCAGGTGGCCTAAAATCATATTTTGTGATAAATAGAGCACCATTTAGATCAATAGGAATTCCTTCCTTCATTAGAAGATCAAACACATCGAGATTCACATGCACTTCATTCAGGAGCTGATTCATGAGTAGTTCATTAACTTAGTGTTTTACTAGTCTTTAGAGTAGGTTGTTGATATCTTCACCAAACCCTTCACTGAGATCAAGTTCATTTATTTATGAGCTCTTCTTGGAGTGTGATCCACATTGATAACTTCATCATATTCAGGGGGCCTTATAGCCTCTTCACTTCTTCATTTCTCTCTTTTTGGGGAAGTTTTTCCCACTGAGTTTTCTCTTCTCTATGTATGAGGGATTGCATTATACATGGGTACCTGATCAGGCCTTATTGTTGAGACCCATTTTTGTATCATCACCCACCTAAGTTGTGCTTATCGGGGGTGTTAATGTAAGATTTATTTTCCTTGAATTTTTATTGTATTTTTCCTACTCAAATAATCCATATCATTTGGATTTACTACATTTGTGGATAGTCTTGCTTAAGTGTATAGTCATATGAGTTTTTATTCACCTATCATATGTCATAGTGATTATCTTACACCTCATTCATTGTGGGGGTTATTTTTTTGACCAACTATTCTTAGACTGGGGAGTTACACTCTATTTTGAGGCATCCTTGAACACCTTTCATGGAGGATTTACCTCCACTCCTATTTTCATCTGTACTTCATACATAGTATCCCATTCTTAAAATATTTTGGGTTGTGGTATTCTCAGAAGGATGACCACTACCTATTTTATAATGCAATTTTTTTTAAATTTATTTAGCTTCATCTATAGACACACACCTGAGGTAAATTCCTTCATAATGTATTAAATAGAGAACTCCCTTCTTAATCACGTAATGAGCATCTTTAAGCCTTAAAGCTCTCCTTTTTTCTCTATGAAGTTCTGGGGAATAAGTACCTGTAAGCAAATATTGTATGACATTGGTATACCATTATCCTTTGGATACTTGAGCCTCACATATCTCTTTAATGGTGATGTATGGATTAGGTTTAGTTATGATTTGAATGATTCCTTGACCTTGAATTATTTTTTTAGGTTTGATTTCTATATCAAATTTTTGTAATTTTTCATCCCACTTGCCTCGATATTCTCTTAATTCATTCTATTTTGGGGTGAGATTGATAATAGGATTAGGCACAATGGTAATGATTTTATTCCTCAAGATGTAATGTCCAAATTTATTTACTACCTTTACAAGGGAAAAAAATTGTTTGTCAATCATGGAATACTTGAGTTCTGCACCCTTCAGATTTATGATCATGAAAGAAATTGGATGCTCAATTTCATCTTTATTTTGTGTTATGATAACGCAAAAATTTAACCTTAGAGGAGATTGTTCAAGCATTCTCACTTAAGTGATAGCATGGGAATAATATTAGGTTTTGGTTTACCTAAAGATTGGATTGAACCTCTAGATTAGGACTAGCTCCCTGGATGCATTACTTAAGAACTACAAACTAAACCTATTACTTGCAAGGTAAAAAGGAGAGAGAATTGAAAGTAAGATATATTATGGAGGTGATGTACCAAATTTATCTCCTCCACCTACCTATTATTCACTAAGAACATGAAATATTACTAAATCTATTTTCATAACTTAAATGAGGTCTTCAAGCATGAATGTTTCACATAGAGGCTATAACATGATGCATAAACTATGGGGATGATCAAGAGGTATAAAAGACACTAATGAGTGATTCCAATTTTAATCCATACAAGTCTATTTGAATCACTCCATGTAACCTAAAAATATGACTAACACCTACAAATAGGTAATAGATAGGACAAATGAGAGGAGGTTGCATATACCATCACTAGAATTTATCAACTAACATGAAGCATACACTAGTTAAAAGCATAATATAAGGATAAAACTCAAGTTTATTCATCTCAAATTCACATTTAAAGTATTTTTTTTTACAATTTTATGCCATATCTAGTAAAGGGATCCTTTACAATGCTAAAATCATGCTTACATATAGGAGAAGGAAGAAAAGAGAGAGAGAAAAGATAGGTGTCAAGAGCCAATGATGGATATGAATCAATCATGGAATAAGTTAAATGTAATAATAAAATATTAAATTATAGTTATTAAGTCCTTTTTCAACATGTGTACCCTCAATTTGATGATGATCTTCTCAAGGTGGTGTAGGAGTTATTGTTTGGCTTGGTGACTCACCCTTAAATTCTTAAAACTACCCCTTGGAGTGATTATGAGATGAATAATAAACTTATTTGATTATAAATACCTTATAAACCTATTTAAAATCCATAATAAATCATATCTCCATCTCTATTCTGAAATTTTATTCATAGTTCTCCTATTATGCTCTCTTGGAGGCTTATTCCTTCTAACCCTGATTTGGTACAAATCTCCTTGGTTTGAGATATATACATTTATTCAAGGAAAAATAAGATAGTATTTGGGTACCTATTATCCCATTAATACTTAAAAAAAAATTTAAGTCTCAAATCATAATGTAGATCCACTTTTTAAACACACACCTTTCCCAAATTAAGCCTAATGCAAGCCTACAGTCCTAGAGATCATACAAGTCCATACAATACTGCTCCAAAAACACCAAAATATTTTTAATAATATTAAATAAGTTAATTTTTAAAATTTTCATGAATTTTTATGGGTTATAATTCAATTTAGGCCAAATTTCAAGTTTCTAGCCCTAGCTTTCAAAAGTATAGGCATAAGGAGGTCAAGAGCTAAAAAATGGATATTTTGAGTTTTATGGTGTTTAAATACAAAAAAAAGTATATTTAGGGTTTTAAAAACCTTATTACATCCTTTATGAGTGAATTTTATCATGAAATAGGTCATTACTACCACTCCATCCTTTTGTATAGTTTTGTTTCTTGCATGTTTACCCATGGAGTCTCATTGAAGCACACAAGACCATTATCTATCAAGGTATACCATCTGCCCTTTGATGATGATAGTTATATATCAAAATAAAAATAATAATATTCATTTACATTTATAATCTCATATGGTTAAGGAACACAATAAGACCAATATCATAAGATGTTTGAAGGTTCATTCCAATCTTTTTGTTAATGGCCTATTAGAGTGTCTTGGAGATGGCTGTGAGTAAATTTAAGTGAAAATGACCTCCTAGCAAGTGGAAATAGACCCAATTAGGTGATATAAATACTATTTTAGTTTTTAAAGAGCTTATTTAATACCATTTAAGACTGAAAACATTTAAAACTAACTCAAACCATGCCTGTAGTCATCTTATATAGGTTTATAACTTGCACCATCTACTTGTAAATGGTCTTAAACTCATATTTGGACCTATTTTTTACTTTAATAAGGTATTAATAAGTTTTATATAGGTTCATAAAAATATTTTTCCACTCAAACACAACTATATCCATGTTCAAGAATGTCATAGCCTCAAAACCCTACCTACCACCTTGAAGAAAGAACAAAACACTTCATTTTGTCCTTTTGGCTTCTCACACATGCCAATAATAATGGATTATGATGTTATATGGATATTAAGACACTGTAGGGTCTTTAAAAAATAACCATTTTCATGCTTTAATATTAAAAACTTGATGCAATAATAAAAACCCTGATTGTGGGGTTTTAATAGGGTTTTAGGTTGCTTAATTTGTTAACAATTGTTCATAAATTCAAGTTAATATAAAATGTAAATAATTCATGTAATTTTTAGTAATATGGTCACCTATCATTACCCAAGATCATTTTATCCAACTCCCTTTTTTCTTCATGAAATGAACACCTTAAAATGACCTTCACAAGCTTGCAAAGGAGTAGATGGAGAAGGTGGAATGTTTTTTTCATTATGATGACCTAAAAAAACTACCAAAATCCTAATTTGACCCTTTAAACCTATTATAGACCTGAAACCATCCATTTCTAACATAAAATTACCATATCCACATTGAAAAAATGATTTATAAGCTCGTGGCAAGTGCATTTCTATGTTTTGCTTCAATTTCATTGGTATGCTTTACTAGTGTGGCATTACATATTTGAATATGAACCTTAAAAAATTAAATTATCTTTAAAATCTTTGACATCTATTTTTTCCCTATTTTTCATGGCACTTATTACTTAGAATTGAATTTTTTATATCTTTACTATATGATTTTTGGTATCTATTGATTCACATTGGTTCTTTATTAGTTTATTTTATCAACATTTTTTTTCAATTTCCTAATATTTATATGTGGAAAATTCATTTATTTAACATCTTATTTCCTTTTTTGAATAATTTTTTTTTGTCCTTAACTACACAAAGTTGATTTTTTATTCAGTTTTTGAAAGACTTAAATCATTTCTACTTCATGAATATGGTGTTCCATATCCTATAACTTATAAATAATATGCACTTTTGGCATTTTAAATAAATATAGGGTACTAATGTATTATCATTTTTTTCGTTACTACTTTTTTTTTCCAAGTTTATACACCCAAATTTGGTCAATCAAACACAACGTATATGTATTTTGTAACTCTTATATCTAGAAGCTCTTAATTTTGAATCAAACTCTTATTCATGAATATCACCTTTGTTTATTTTATCTCTTTTATCACTCTTTCATGCTCATATATCTCTCTCTTCTCATAGTATTAGTTATTCCATGTCATTCCTTGATAGATTCACATGGGTCCTTATCCACTTTTGTGTGTCATTATAATATTTTATTGATTTTAGATAGGAGCATTGCATTGGAAATTGGCACACTAATATAGTGTCCTTTGTAGCATTGTTGTCTAATACACATTTTAGATCATTTTTTGAGTCCCTTTTCTTTTGGGTCTCTTCTTATGATAATTTTAACCTTGATCAAATTGGTCAGTGCCCAAATATTTTTTACAAATTTGAAATTAGGAGTCTTCTATTTAAGGGGTTTTCTAGTGAATTTTACATCTATCACTTACCTTTTAGCACTAGATAATAACAATAATATCAATACATATCAATCTCAATATCTACATATTTTTAAAGTATTTACATACCATGCATATAATGCATTCTTGGACCAAGAGGAGAGCCTAAGTGAAGATGTTTTTACATGCACATTCCCTGAAGGAGAACTACATTGGCCTAAGATCCCTATCATTGGGTTTATGTAGTCAATAGTTATGAAAATAGGGGTTTTGAGGAGAACTTGTTCATATCCCACTTTACCCCATTTCCCTCTTTATCATTTGATCTTTGTGTGTTTATTGTGTGCAATAATCCATTAGGGTATTGAGGAGGATGAGGTTAAATACACGTCTTATCTCACATAAATAGGTCTATTAAAAATGTATTGCAACTATAAGAGATTTAAATAGGTTTTTATGTCTTAATAAAATCTCAAAACATTAGTGGATAGGAGTATTGGGAAGGACATGAGTCACCATTCTTGTGTCCAATCCCACTCTAGTGTCCAAATTCAAAATTAAAAGCAAATAGTCATATCTGATAATGGGTCAATAATCTTACAAGTTAAATACAACTCCTAGGCTCTAAAAAAGATAAGTTTATCATCCTTTTACATTCCTATTTAATTTTAAAATCAATCAAACATATTGGTGATCCCATTTTATTTTTTGAATATTATTCCAAAACCTTATCTTTCCACTAAGATTTCCTTCTATTTTGTGTGCCTCAATTATGCTTATTGGGAAATAACGGAAGCACAATTGATTACCAAATACAAGCAACTTAATATGCAGAATTAACTAGAATCACAAGCAACTAGAATCCAGAAACAACACAAAATATGAGAGACAATACACAACTTGTATTAAAACTCTTCCAGAAGGAAATACAACAAAGAAGATTTCCATAGTTCTTCTTCCTTACACACCTCTAGGGCTCCCACACCTCTAGGGCATAAACAGTAAATCTTCCCTCAAAGCTCTCTCTCTTACGGTCCCAACACACAACTCAAACATAGAGTTGGTGTTCACCTCCAACCAGTCAGTATCCACTACTGCCAATACTCCAGTGTTCCACACACTCCACAAGTACACAATCGTACTTCAAGTAGATCTCCCCTAAACTGCAACAACCTGCAACCCAAATGATCTCACTTATGGAAGGAACTACCTTGCCTTCCTCTTTGCTCTCTTTCTGAGTACACACTATACTCCAAGTAAATCCTGCCTGATCCTGCTCCCTATTGTGTTGCTATCCTCTCTAATCTTGCATACCTACAAATCAATCTGGTTCTACACACCTATAAACCTAGATCATACACACACATACACCTATAGATCAATGATCTTAATTACCATGTAAATATCCTAAAGAAGCCATGAACACCTACTGACCAAGATCCTACACCCCTAAAGAATCCTGCTGATTCTCCAAAACTAGTACCCACACTTGGCACTACTGTTAAACTAGGAGGAACACCCTTGCTCACCTCACACACAGAAGGAGCTAACTTTGCTCAACTCAAACTAGAACACTTTACAATACAACCCATGAGTCTCTTAAATAGATCTCATGTAAACAATAATTAGACATCCAATTACAATAATTAGATCCACAGCTTTTAGTCTAAATTTGGATCTTGACATGCAAACACTTGGTTCGTTAACTAACTACCCATAAAACTTGTAGTTCTGAACCACACAAGCGACTGACATCAATCCCTATCTGCCTGGAGGTGACCGACGCCGGCTGATATCTGACCGACATCGATTGCTATTCTATCTAATCCTACCGACATCAGTTGGCTTGACTGATGCTGGTGTCTATGACACTTAGCAACCTTTCTACAACCTCCTCCTCTATTTGCAATAGTGAAGATTTGAGCTCCACAACCTAACAATCTCCCACTTGGAGATAAATAGTTGCCTTGTACCTGTACCTATACCCCATCTAATCTATTTCCTGGGTTGTATCCCTCTTCAAGCTCAACCCTGAAGACCACCCACCACACAACTTGTGGTGCACCTCCTATCATCTGGGTACCCTACCACATCTAAACCTACAAACCCATGTAGTGAAGTCCTGACCCTGCATAGCATGAATCCCTACTGCTGGTCCCTCTCAAATACCTGAGAACCCACTTCCTTGAATTAGCTCTTAACTCTCTGACAACTCCCACTACTTGGGAAAACTTAGGTCTATACTAGACCTCATGTGATTTTGAACATTGAACTATCCAGCCCTTAGTGTGTTCTAGTTTTGCATCCTGCGTAATGAACCTTGCCAACACCTAATTCACATCAGCTCCCACTAGAGACAAAATCAACCTGTGATCTTCCATGTCTCCCATGCCAAAGAATTTTGCTACTCCCAAATTCTTCATGGCAAACCACTGAACTAACCTTACCCTTAGCTCAGCAAAACCCTATATGTACAAACTTGATAGCTAGCATACCATCCACATATAGTAACAAGATAATGTCATGACCATAATCCACCTGGTAAGACAAACACAATGGTTACACTGACATTGACTAAAGCCCTACTTTGTCATCCACCTGTCAAAACCCGTACCACTGTCTTGCAGCTTCCTCAAGACCATATGACCTGACCTTCCATCTCACATGTCTATTTTCTCTATTCTTTAACTAAGGTATCCATTCATCTCTGTGCTTTCATACCGGTTGGCAACCCTACCAAATCTCTCACTTGGTTTTGCATTTTATTCCTGCCATGCTCCCACTATTTCCTGGATCCTTCCTACTCAGTAGTCAACAACGAGTATAAAGAAGAGGAATAATGAATTTGAGGCTTACTTACCACCTTCAGTCCTCCATATGGGCATTTGAGACTCCTTGATAGCATACTATCTGCCCAAAATCCATTATAGTGACTGACCTTAGTCACTGCACAGTCTACATCTGACCGACATTAGTTTTCATGTACCTATCCTGACTACCAACTCTGTCGACATCAGTGTCCCTATTGCTGATGTCAGTCCTCTTGACTGATGTCAGTCTTACCTATTTCTGATGTTAGTCCTCCTAACTAACATTGGTCTTACCATGCCTGACATCACCAGCTTCAGTCTGCACATGACCGACATCAACACCTATCTATTTGACGCTCGTTCCTCCTAACCGATGTTGGTACCTGTGTTTGCCTATGAGTGATGACTTTTTACTCGCGAGCTTTCTTTGAATCAAATCCCTGTCCAAACTGCTCTACTTTAAAGTATATAGCCCCATCCACTGATCTCTGTCTGTCATCTCCTCTAAGAACACCAAGGCCTTCCGATTCTTAAGTCTATCAAACACATCTGTCTTCCACTTAAGAACATGCATCTCCTTCTTGCTCATGTGACCAAGCCTACAAATCCATGTCTCCACAACAGAAGAAGAATCAGTAATATAAACAAGTAGATAAAGAGTACCTATTTTCTTACCACTAGCTAATTCAAGTGCATCTGTTGTGAGAGTTCTTGTGCATCTCTCATCACCCAACTTTTCTGAAGAAATTAGTCATATCTTCAACACTGAGACCTACATGACCTCCTTCAACACCCATGTGTCGGCTGCCTGCAATTTTAGCTTCACTTCCCCTTTGCCAATTCTTTGACAAGGCTCACCAGCTCCTCTCTTTGGGGCTGCATGGAAAGAGGCAATAGAATCTATAATCTAGGATTCAACTTTATCCAGAGCATCCTATGCAACACCTGTAACATCTGCTTCTTCATGCTGATCTACTACCAACCAATAATCTTTTTTTCCTACTCTTTCTTTCCATAGGACCGTAGTTGACCATTCGTGCTTTTCAATTCCTCCATTATTAGCTTACTTTCTTCTGCCGTTGCTATACTCCCACTAATCAAAAACCCCTGAGAGTGACCTATAACCAAACACAAAACCTGCTCCCTATAACCTTAGCTCTGATACCACTTGTTGGGAAATAATGAAAGCACAATTGATTACCAAATACAAGCAACTTAATATGCAGAATTAACCAGAATCACAAGCAACTAGAATTCAGAAATAACATAGAATATGAGAGACAATACACAACTTGTATTAAAACTCTTCCAAAAGGAAATACAACAAAGAAGATTGCCACAGTTCTTCTTTCTTACACACTTCTAGGGCTCCCACACCTCTAGGGCATAAATAGTAAATCTTCCCTCAAAGCTCTCTCTCTTACGGTCTCAACACACAACTCAAACACAGAGTTGGTGTTCACCTCCAACCAGTCAGTATCCACTACTGCCAGTACTCCAATGCTCCATGCACTCCACAAGTGCTCCACGCACTCCACAAGTACACAATCATACTTCAAGTAGATCTCCCCTGAATTGCAACAACCTACAACCCAAATGATCTCACTTATGGAAGGAACTACCTTGCCTTCCTCTTTGCTCTCTTTCTGAGTACACACTATACTCCAAGTAGATCCTGCCTGATCTTGCTCCCTATTGTGTTGCTATCCTCTCTGATCTTTCACACCTGCAAATCAATCTAGTTTTGCACACCTACAAACCTAGATCATGCACACACATACACTTGTAGATCAATGGTCTTACTTACCATGTAGATCTCCTAAAAAAGCCATCCACACCTGCTGACCAAGATCCTACACCCCTAAAGAATCCTATTGATTCTCCAAAACTAGTACCCACACTTGGCACTACTGTGGAACTAGGAGGAACACCCTTGCTCACCTCACACACAGAAGGAGCTAACTTTGTCAACTCAAACTAGAACACTTTACAATAAAACCCATGAGTCTCTTAAATAGATCTCATGTAAACAATAATTAGATATCCAATTACAATAATTAGATCCGCAGCTTCTAGTCTAAATTTGGCTCTTGACATGCAAACACTTGGTTCGTTAACTAACTTCCCATAAAACTTGTAGTTTTAAACCGCACAAGCAACTGACATCAGTCCCTGTCTACCTGGAGGTGACCAACATTGGCTGATATCTGACTGACGTCGATTGCTATTCTATCTAATCCTATCGATGTTAGTTGGCCTAACCGATGTCGGTGTCTGTGACACTCAGCAACCTTTTTGTAACCTCCTCCTCTATTTGCATCAGTGAAGCTTTTAGCTCCACAACCTAACAATGCTTTTAAATTTCTATTTTTTCCTAATTTTTCCTCACATAAGGTTGTGTAATCACCTAATAATGGTAATTGGATGATAAGAGTGTTTCTTGAGCTACCCTATCCCTAAGCTTACCATATACATATTCTAGATCCTTATACTTACATTCACATCCATTCAAAAGACCTTATTTACTTACAAATAGTCAAGACATAGTTCTCTAAACTATCACCTCTAACTCCAATCCAACTTTCCCAATTTTTTTCCAAAATTACATTAGCACCACATTTGCGACACTACAACCACATGGTGCTAGTTTCCCAAACTAAGCACTAATATCCTTAGCCCTAACTCTTCCCAATGGACACTTTTAAAAATGTGTTCCCCTCCTAAGGTTGTCCTAATCTCATTATCTTATCTACATAAGAAATAGAACCCTATATATAAGTCTAATCCACCTACATTCACTAGATGGAAAATAGATGCAAATGTTATTCACAACAAAGATAAAGTTGTGAAAAATCAAGGCACATTATGCTTAATATTCCCTAATTTTTACATATTACCATTTAGAACAACCCTAAGCCTAGTTTTCAATCATTCCAAAGCTCAAACACATTCAAGGCATCCAAGACCACTCTCATTCTAGAATTCACTTGCACATACATCAAACACTAGGTGGGAGAGCTACATCAGACTTGATCCTCTTTGGAGTATTGGTATGTAGGAAACTCTTTATATATGACAATTTTGAGAATTTTCATTCCATCCTATTGATACACTCAAATATTTCACATATCACACTTAAAAAGAGAGCTAGGGTTTAGTCATCAAATCAAGATTTACAAGTATAATATATAGCTGCAGGATTTAGTCTCAGAGGAACAAAACACATTGACACAAGTGAATGTATTCCCCAAAAATAATAACAAACCCATAAATAGGACATTAGTACCACATCTTTGACACTACACATACATGGCACTATTATCTAAACTAGGCATTATTGTCCAATGAATAGAGGAATATTAGAACCCTGCTTGTGACACTCAAAATTACATAGATCTCCAATTTTAAAACCCATATCATCTATAACAATCTATTCTCAGATAAGTCTATATTTCTCCCTATATATTGGTATTATTATGAATTTAATCAAGGTCAAATTCATTTACACATCAGTAGGTTAATTATTTCAATTTATTTAATTGATATATACATATCATCCCTTTAACCAAACATAGGCAATTACACATGTAAAATCTTAAAAGGTTAAATCATTTGGTGGACCCATATTACTTTGAATATTACATTAAACCCTAGCTTGTATTAATATTAATTTTTTGCAATAAATTTAGGACTGCATACTTCTAATTTTCTAATTTTATTTAGACAACCTAGCCAATTAAAATCAATTTTACATTAGGGTTTCAATTTATTGTACATTTATTTTAAATTGTTACAAGAAACCCTAGATTCAAAAATCTTAACCCTAGACACACTTAGGGTTTGTATCATTTTCTATTTATAATTATATTTTATTTTTGAAACTCAAAATTCAGATTCACATATCTTTTAATTCGTATAATCATGATAATAATGATAGAAGAAATAAATTACTTTTTATTGTAAAGTTTCATACTTTCATTTGCATGATTATACCCTTTAATCCATAATAAAATAAGAAAATACATAAATACACATATAGATTATGCTTACTATCAGATACAATGTTCATCATATTCCATAACATGTTATCTTTCTTCTATGTGCAAAATAATTAAGACATTATTTTTAATCACGTAGACATATGCATGCATGATGTTGCAAATCAACTAAAATATCTTTCATGTTGCATTATTTTTTTCACATGTTATCTTTATCATATATGGAAATCAATTTACAAGAAAACACATACACATAGAAAGGATTTAACATAAAATAACCACTATGTTTCAAGTTTTTATGTCATATCTCATGCACAAGAAATAATCTCCTTCTCCTCCTCATCTCCATGAGGGTGATAGCTACCTTCCCTCTAACTAGGTCCATGCTATCATTCCTCCATGAGATTAGTAAACCTAAAATAATGTCAATATTACCCATACTCAACCTATTCATACCTCCTCCCTACAGGGTGTGTGCCTACATGTTCAAACAAAAACAACTAAGGTTTGCACTTGTGAGACTCTATATGATCAAATTATTAGTATGAACAAGATAATTATAGGTTTAAAAAATAAGAATCAACTATTACATGACAATATTAACACATTAGAAAATAAATATATAAAATAAAGGCCTCCAAGGCACAATAGTGTAAATCATGTTTATACATCTTCAACTAGTCAATTTGTGGCAAACAATGTTACATATCAAAACATGAAATCACAATAAAGTACATTTACAAATAGTGATTCAAAAATCATTCAAAAGTAAAATAAGAGTTCAAGTGAGACACTAAGGGATATTATTTAAGATAAGTTGATCAACCTACCTCATCTACACCCAATGAGGAGATTCATATATTTTTGTTCTTATCATATAATGCAAGGGCACCACACTACTTCATGTTTAGAATTGAAAACGAAAATACAATAGATCATGGATATAGATGACTCACATAGTGACCCATATTCCACACATACAAAGGCACATATACCAATTTAAAAATTGTTAAATTCAAAAACAATACAAAAACGGCTACCCAAACATAACTCAAAATAACAAAAGGTTCCAAAATCATAATCACAAAAAGAAACATTCAAACGTAGATAAATCAAGAAAATCTTAAAGAGGAACAACATTCAATATGGTATGGGTTTGGTCAAAAGTATCTAAAATAGTATGATTATCATGTTTAAGATTTGGGAAAACAATCCCAATGCATCACTACTACTATTCAAGAAATTGATAATTTTGGCCAACAAAGTTTGGGATTTATTGAACATCCTAAGTCACATAAGAAATATTACAAAAAGAGTAAGATCTTAAGTTGTAGGGCCAAAAACATGCTCAACCAATAGACATTCTCAAACAAGGATTTCTAGAAAAATAGCCTCCACAACACCGTATATCTACAATAAACAAAGTTTCAAAGGGAAAAATCATAATCAATATGCCAAAGCATAATTCTAAAAGGTCAAATCCATAGTATGAGGTGATTCCTTCTATCACACTAGGTTATTATTATTATTATTATTATTATTATTATTATTATTATTATTATTATTATTATTATGTGGAATAATGTTATGATTCTAAAGATGGATAATATTTAAATTACCACTGCAACAACATTCAACTATAGCATATCAATCACACTACACAAGAGATTATTATTCCTATTTTCAACACAGGCCATATTGATAGTGAGTCTCTAATGAGACTCATTGGTTAGTATGATTACTACCCTTGGACATACTTCCTTCTCTCTCTCACCCCTTGCACATAGTTTATTTTCATATGCTTGTACATAGCTTATACTCAAAAAACACAAAAACAATATAATATATCAAAATAAAAAAAACATTAAAATATTTCAAAAATATAAACTTTTATAGATTGTATGCATTGTTATGTTTAAATGTATACTAATTACCAGATATTTCATATTTCTAGTTATCCTAATATAGTTAGTTTTATTATACACATATACTTCACTTATTATTTTTGAGTGCTTATAGATTCTAGATAAGACTCTAATCCACTACACTGATCTAGATCAGTTATCATATGCTCATCAATGGAATTTACACCAATATGGGTTTACACATTGATACATCTACCCACTCAAGGGCATCTCCTACATAGCTACTATAACAAATTTTTATATTTACATACTAGACATTCTAGTTTATGCATTGATTTATCTTTATATTGATCATTACTCCTCATTGCTCAAATTTTTTGTTGATTATCACTAGTTAAACTCAGTATATATGTACCTTGGAATCTACATAGATTTGTATTGCATATTTATATATGCTTTGATTTCTAATTCCTACATTAGACTTGATTGTGTTTCCTATACTTCTTCCATATTTGAGGTTATTTTAATATACCATTGTTATTTGGATTCTATACCAACTCTTTATTTGTATAATTTATACATGTGCACATGTCCCTTACGTGTGTTCTTTCATGCTTCTATATGTGTGCATCTGAACATGTTCTTATCTATGACTCTATGCCAAATTACTTTTTGTTTGTATATGTGGACATTTGAACATGTCCTTGTATGTCTTCATTCTTAGATTTAGTGACATGTGACCATGTCCCTTATATTATGTCCCATTTTCCTACCTTTTTCATGCCTCATGTGTTTGTATGTTTACTTCTTTGTATACTTCTACACTATGACACTTATATTTTCTTGTTAAACAAACACACACACACACACACACACACACACACACACACACACACACACACACACACACACTAGTTTTTGATGCCGTAAGGGACCTACCCTTCCTACTTGGGATCCTTGATGGACATAATGCCCCATCCACCTAGGTAGTTACTCATATTTTACTATTATTATGCATTGATTACATCTATTTTGACACTCTTGTCTAGTGCTAGATTACAACATACATTTCCTACTATTGCTTAGATACATTTACATTTCAATGTCATGTTTGTAAATTATATTATAATATCATGCTATGGCTACCATATTTTTTAGATATAATTATTTAGAGAGAAATTATTTCATAGATTTAAAAAATACCCTCAAAAGAGGGGGAATTTATAGGGGTTATCATAAAGATCAAGCTCTTATTTTGGTTTTTATAGATATATTTTAACATATAGGCTCAATTATAGATATTAAAATTAGGGAAGACATAGAATAGAATAGAGTCTCAAAAGTTAGTCCAAACCACATAGAGATTAGACCAAGTGGTCAATAGCACCTAAATTGGGACACTAGCACCATAAGGTGCTACTATCCACTATAGGGCACTATTGTCTAACAGCCCCAACTTTAGGACAATCTTGTTCATTTAGACTATCACACTAGATATAATATAGATTTGCATATATATAGTCACATGTTTGGTAGTTATGTTTAGATTTAGCTCAAATTTAATCATTTCAATCCAGATTCATATTGATTATTTAGATTTGGTGGCATCATGCATAACATGATCACTCATACATTCATATCAATACATAGATTTAGATTTAATATACTTAGATACTAGAATGGGGGCATGTCTACTTTCCATATAATCATCTTGAGATAGGTTGACCAAATGGAATGGAAAACTCCATGTCATTCTCTATGTTGTATACACTTGATATCACATTCTAGGTTGTCACCAAATTCATGCCTTACTCCATTTATAATGGTTGGCATTATTTGTTAGGAAATCCAAAGGAAGCACAATTGATTACCTTTCTTATAAGCAATTAAACATGATAATTATATCAGAATGATTAAGTAACTAGAAACTTGAAAAACAAAGAATATGAGAGATAATACACAATCTTGTATTAAATAATCTTCAGAAGGAAATACAATAAATAAGTGCCACAGTCTTCTTCCACCTCTAAGGCTTTCCCACACCTCTAAGACTTTCAGTAATCTTCCCTCAAAGTTCTCTCTTTCTCTCTCAACCACAACTAACTCAACAACCTGAGTTATTATCCCCTCTTTGATAGCTTCAGCTGATCTCCTTGACCTTGCACCTTGCAGATCTCCTTTGACCTTGCTTTCTTGCTTCAATGCTTTACTTACCTTAATTACAATACATGCCTCATGGGTCTTTAAATAGGATCCCATGCATATAATAATTAGACCTCTAATTACAATAATTAGAAACACAGACTCAAGACTTAAATTAGTCTTCAACATGCAAACACTCTCAGACCTCTTAAAATTAGATGAGTCTAATTCTGGAAACACGTTCTGGAAACACATGCAACTACATGCACATGCACAGGTGACCGATGTCGGTTGTTGTTCATCTACTCCTGACTGACATTGGCCAATCCCTGGTCCCTACCTAACTAACGTTGGCAATACTACCAATGCTGGTTACTGGTTGAACTCAACAACTCCCTGATTAGCATCTTAGTGAAGCTTTTAGCTCCATAACTTAACAATCTCCCACTTGGAGATAAACAACTACACCTATACCTACATAGCAACCTCCACTAACCATCTCAGGCACCTCCATCTTCTTGTGGAGCTAAAAGATTCAACTATGCAGACATGGAGGAGGTTGCTGAGTTCCAGGGATACCAGCATCGATAGTGTAACCGATGTCGATCATCTACAGTGTAGAAGGGAAATTGGCATTGGCAGGAGGTCAGTCAATGTCGGTCATCTCCAAGTAGATAGGGACTGACATTGGTCTCCTATGCGGTTCCAAAACTATTCGTTGCATGAACAATTAGTTTGTTGAACCAAGTGTTTACATGTAAAGGCTATTTTGAGTTTTGAGCTACATGTCTAAATTAAGAGTCTAAGTTATTGTTTAGTGTGGGATCTATTTATAAACCCATTGGCATGTATTGTAAAAATGTGTGCTAGATAGCTAGAGTGCTAGTTAGAGTTGAGCAAGTGTAGCTCCTTCTAGTTCCATAGATGAACAAATAGAGGAAGGCAAGGAAGATCCTTCTAAGTGTAAGATCATTTGAATTGCAGGTTGTTGCAAGTTTATGGAGAAGATCTACATGGTAAGTAAGATCATTTGAATTGCACGTTGTTGCAAGTTTAGGAGAAGATCTACATGGTAAGTAAGATCATTTGAGTTGTAAGTTGTTGCAAGCTTATGGGAGATCTACTTGAAGTACTTTGAGTGCTTGTGTACTGGCAGGGTTATTACTAACTGGTTGGAGGTGAACACCAGTTCTATGTTTGAGTTGTGTGTTGGGACCATTTTTGGTAGGAGAGTGAACTCTTGAGAAGAATTACTATACACTTGGTGTGGGAAGCCTGAAAGGTGTGGAAGAGTGTGGCGTCTCTTCATTGTATTCTTTTCTGGATGAGTATTAATATAGTTTGTGTTGTCTCTCATATTTTGTGTCATTTGTGAATTCTAGTTACTTATTGCTTCTGGTTAATTCCACATGTTTAGTTGCTAATACAAGGTAATCATATTGTGCTCTTATTGAGGAGCAAGATCCTAACAAGGGGGATCAGAGCTGTTTGTTGTTCTTGATTCCCCATCATTATTGAGTGGCCTAGAGACACCTAATATACACAAGTGGTTGTAGAGATGAATACATAGTTAGATTACTTAGGTAGATACTTTCAACACTTTACATAATATAGTTATAAATGCATCTAATTCACATAGGGGGTAATGATGGAGTCATGGCCTACTTGAGATCTTGAGCCACCTGCATGAGAGGGTTTAAAACACATATAATCTTATCCAAGATATTTAAGTTAAATTAAGATCCACCAAATAGGGGTGGGCACTGATGGAGTCAAAACTAGATTGAGTTCTTGAGACACCCATATGAGGAATGAGAAATCCATCAAATTAGTTCAAATTATTCAATGATATGATCACTATAAACTTTCACACATGTAGGTTTTCACTAGGTTAATGCATTAGTTCACATACCTAATGAGGTGTATTCATTCCTTTCCTCTCTCTTTACTCAATTATTCCATTTTAGCATAGTATTTTGATTTTGATTATCTCATTAGTAAGGAATAATTTTTGCATGTTTCATTGAAGGGAATTAATTTGGATCATTTTTCATATATTTATACCTAGATTCAAATATTCAAACTCAGCTACATGAGCTTCACTTCTAAGGTAAGTCTAAGTACACTTCTTTTTCATTTATACTAGTCATTTTACTTTTCTACATTATTGGCATAAATGGGGGGAAGGGAAATGTAATCACCTATAATTGGTAATTGGATGATAAGAGTGTCATTTGAGTTACCTTATCCCTAGGCTTGCCATAGACCTATTCTAAATCCTTATAGGTGCATTCTATCCATTCAATAGACCTTGTTCATTTATAATTAGTCAAGATATAGTCCCTAAACTGTCACCTTTGACTCTAATACAACTTTTCCATTATTATACCAAAAATACATTAGCACCACATTTGGGACACTTTAACCACATGGTGCTAGTGTCCCCAATTGGGCACTACTATCCTTAGCCCTAAATTTTCCCAATGGATAATTTTTCAAATGTGTGCTCATCTTAAGGTCAACCTAAGATCATTTTCTTATCTGTACAAGCAACAAAACCTTATATATAAGTCTAATCCACCTCTATTCATTAGATGGAAAATAGATGCAAATTTTTTTTAAAACCAAAGACATAGTTGTATAAAATTAGGGTACATTATCCCTATTCTACCCTAATTCATACATATTACCATCTAAAATAACCCTAAGTCTAGTTTTCTATCATTCTAAATCTCAAGTGCATTCAAGGCATCTAAGGCCACTCTCATTCTAGAATTCACTTGCACATACATCAAACACTAGGTGGGAGAACTACGTTGGACTTGATCCCTCTTCAAAGTATTGGTATGTATAAATCTCTTTACATAGTGGGGTGTTGAGGATATCCAGTCCATCCTAATAACACACTCAAATCTTGATCATATCACAATTACAAAAATAACCAGGGTTTGCACATAAAATCAATATTTACATGTATAATACATAGCTACACATTTTAGTATCAGAGGAACAAAACACACAGATAGAGGTATAGGTGCTCCTTAAAAACAAGAATAGTCCCACAAAGAGGACATTAGTACCACATCTTAGACACTACACATGGATGATACTACTATCCAAACTAGGTGGAACTATCCAATGAATAGATGAATATTATAATCCTACTTATGACATGCATAACTACTCATATCTCTAATTTTAGAACCCAGATCATTTACAATAGCCTATTTTCAGCTAAGTATATATTTATCCCTATTTATTGATATTATTATAAATTAAATCAAGGTTAAATTTATTTATAAATTAGTAGGTTAATTATTAAAATTTATTTGATTGGTTTATACATCTTATCCCTTTGACCAAACATATTTAATTACACATGTAAAACCCTAAAAGGTTAACTCATGTTATATGATAGAATTAGTTGGGTATATTATTTCATGTTGGATTATCTATTTCCATTCTTTTATTTCTTGTATAATTCTTATTATATTTTTTGGAAAGTTTAAAATGAATGATAAGGAAACACTTTCTCCTAATTTGATTGATCAATTCAAAAGCATTCTATATATTTATAAAAAAAGAATGGAAAAATGACTAAGAGTGTGCATTAGCAAATAATTATGAACATGATTTTATGTATGATGATAATGGTGATCATTATTTCCATAATGGTTATTATAATGTTATGGTCAAAGTGATAATGAAGGTTGTATATATACATTTTATTCTCCTACTCCTTCTCTCCCTACACAAGAAAAATAACATAAAAATATAAATATAAAATAACCCCTCATTGGTGATTCATTGTTTGATATTAATCCTAGTTTGTCAAAAACATTCACTACATATATTTTCAAAATTGATAATATAAGGGAAATAAAGTCAAAATTCTATTACATAATTTTACATCTCAAAAAGAGCATCCTAATTACAATAATGTTCCTTTCTCATATGATATTATTTTTGATTAAAAAATTAGGAGAAGAGGGTCCTAGGCCCTGTATAAAGCTACCCCATGGGAAAAAATTTTTAGATGAGATAAAAACAACACACTAACAATGGACACACAACACTATAATATTAGGCAGATAGGAAGTAAAGTAACAGAACATAGAAAATACTAGGGACTATCAGTCATCCCATACTTAGCCAAAAATTCAACAATTTCTTTTTAATCACTAAGAAAATCCACTCCAACTTTTTTGATCTTTCTATCAAAGCATTTCACCATAGTGAAAATTGAAGCCACATGACTAGGGCCTTGGTAGCATATTCAACCATAATCTTGCACTTTTTGTGCATCTTGTCCATTTTGGTCTTGATAACCTTAAGTTCTTTAGCCATCTTGGTGCATAGTGAATAGTTACTTTCCTTCTTTTGACTTTGGACTTCCACAACATCATCATCCATCTCCTCTGAATAGGGTTCATTCATCTCAAGAAAGTAGCTCATTCCTTCTAATATGTTATTTATAAAGTATAAAATTATAATGCATCTTCTATTCCCTTCTTATGTGAATTCACAATATAAAGTGAACATGGAATTCTTACTTCATTTGATAATATTTTAAACAAAGTATAAGATATTTCTCTTTCTCTTTTACTCACCTTTTTCATGTCAAAAACATGTTGTACTTTCAAATTATGATATTGTAACTAAATATTTAATTCTTATTTCATGTTATGATATGTGAAATAAGAGTGAAAATGTAATCTCTACTCCTTTTATTACTCCAATTATAGATAATTAAATCAAATCTTTAATTTCTCATACATGTGATGACACTTTGCATGATAGTGAAAAATTAAAATCATCTCTTACACCATCATATTATGAACATGAAAGTGTGCTTAATTTATATGTTGATTCTACAAGTGAATAAGATTATGACTATGATGAAAATTGGAATGATGAAAATTATTATTCATATGGTGAAGAGGAAAATATTTCTACTGCACATAGCATTCTTTTAACTTTACCCATCTCTCATGTTGGTGAAGATATAATGTTACATGAAAAATTAAATGATGATGTGCTTAGTGATAGTATTATTACAACACATGCTGATGTTCCTAGTTTTATTTTATAAGGTAAATGAGGTGCACATGTTAATTCAAAAGATAAACATAGTAGTTCCACACCTTTTATTTCAATAAAATGTAATATGCCTTTGTAAACATACCAATTGATCTCCCAAGCCCACCCTTACTAAAGTAGAATATATTCCTAATCTTAACCTTAAATAGGGTGATATCTACTTTAAATCTAACCATGTCCATGTTATCACATCTCTAAATGAAAAATGACCCAACCCATCATGCCTAATGAATTTAAGTGAAATAGTGTACCAATGGTTGAGGTTAATAACAAGATTTAACCCTTAAATAATCTCCATAATTATTTAAATATGCCTTCACACTAATTTATTTGTTTTATGCATGTTTTGGGTGCTTTAAAACACAAAATACATCGAATTACTTTGTAAAGTAATGTTTATTATTTTTGGGTTGATTTGAATGCTTTTCATAATAACCTAATCTTGAATAAGATCTTTTATGCACCATTACCAAAGAAGTTTCAAATACAAACATTAATTAATTTTAATGGACATGGAGATCCTTACTTTCATCTCAAATCTTATATGAATGCTATGTATGGGTGCAATGGTAGTTTAATACTATTACAATTATTTCCAAAGCAGCTAAAAGATGAAAAATTAACTTGGTTTCATAATTCACTCCCTATTGGTTCACTACATGGATATGATGTGCTAGAAGAGGTATTTAATATGAATTTGATTAAGAACAATGGACCCATAGTTACATATGAGAGACTGCCTTCATTACACCATGGCAAGTCAAAGCTAGTTAGTGATTACATCTTATGGTTTAAATCATGTATGCAACAACTAATATATCAAATAACAAATTTCAAGATCCATTATATATTATATAGATGACTCATATTCCCTCTTAAGGAAAATTTATTATATCAAACAACTAAAACATTTCAAGACTATGCAACATAACTTTGAATTAGATAAGTAATTGGGACTAGTTGAGGTCAATATAATGGAATATTTTAATCTAGAACTCTTACCATCAAATTCATCCAATTTGGTTCAAGAACCTAACCCACATATTTAAAAATAAAAAATAGAACAAAAATCACAAGTAAAATTACTCAATAAAGGGAAATAATTGGTTTACAAACCAACTCCTACAATGAGTAGAGCACAATTATCAAGAGAGATCTTATACAATTTGATTCATTTAGAGATAGGTGTCATGATGGTTTATGTAACATTATTGGATGGTATTATGATTTCAGTTCCTCCTAATCATTATAATCCTTCATCATGTGGATAGAACCATGAATCAACCATATTTCAACTATCATTGCATCAATGGTCATTGGGATAATTATTATTGTGTACTCAAAGATCAAATAGAGTAATATGTCGATAGAGGAATTATCACATTTTTGAAGGGGACATCCATGTATGGTTCTTGTTGAGATATAAGTTTTGTAAATTTCAATTAATATTAAAAAAGTTATAAGATAATTTGTGACAATATGTATATAGTCCATACTAAGTTATGTTATGTATAAATTAAATAATAATTATAAATAATACTCCAACATTAAATAAAATTATATAGTTTAAAACTATGATTTACCCTCTACAAACAAATATAATTATTTATTAAATAATGAAAGTTGTCTAATTAGACATTTTGCACATTAAATTACTAGTTTCACCTCTTCATCAGAATGGATAAGGTCCTCTACCTCTTTGTACTATGTGTAAATAAACACTCTCATTCATGACATATTTGACACACTCAGAGCTTAAATTTCTAATTCTCAACATGTCACAAATGAGTCAAATTTATTCAAAAAACAAGATATAGGGACACTTTTTGTCTATGCCACACTACTAAGGTGTTGGCCTCACATTATTTATCTAGGTATACATATAAATTAAATTCGTGATATCTTTTAAACCATAACTCTAATCCTAGAACCATTTATTTTACATGGAATCAAATCCTGACACCTTCTATATTGTATAGGTTTAAATCCCATACCTATTAATTTTATACCACAAAACTCGTACTTTATGATTCTTACCAATTCTACTATTGTTTAAGAGTCTATCTCAAGTATCAATCCAAAATAAATATCTTACCAATAATTATTCAATAAATTATAATCCTCTTATCATATCTACTTCACTACTAACTTCCACACTATTAGTAATCACTTTTGTCTAAACCTCCTTACGATAATGTTATCTCTCTCACCAAAATGGGGAATACATATGCATGATTCATAGCTACCTTAGATACATAGCTACTCATATTTACATTGTTACTCATTTCTACATAGTTTCTCATATTTGGCGGAGATTCTTAGATATACACAAGATAGTTGGTTTTAATTCATCACAATTATCATAGTTTACCATAATATTTAGTAGATTTTACATAGATATATTTACACAATTTATGTAGTTAGTTCAGTTTTTACATAAACTATGGTAATAGGGGCATGAACATATGGTAAGTCCACATATACATAATGCTATTACTTAGATTATATGGCCTATTTTATCTAGATATTAGATTGAGGGAATGTTTTGTGGCATGTGTCTCTCATCTCCCAGTTTTTCACCAAATTATATATAAGGAATGATGAACCATGTCATTCTCTATGTTATTTACTAATTAGAATCTATATTTTCACTCAGATTATGTAGCTCAATTACTTATTTATCATATTGGGGGAATGTTTCATGGCACATTATTCTTCATCTCTTAATTTTTCACTGAATTCTATAGATGGAATGGAAAAACTTTGTCATTATGTATGTTATTACATGAGACTCAATTTAGAATAATACGTGCACCATTTTTTACACTAGCACCTAGTTTATTTGAGTTGTGTGGGGTTGAAATTAAATAGATTTTTGATTTTTAAGCACATATCAAAGTGGGGGAAAACATTGCATGTTCCTCATATCATAATTATTTACTTAGATTTATTACATGGACATCCACATTGTGTATCCATCTTCATAGGCATCACTTAAACTATTGTTCAATTCTCTATATAATAAGATAAAAAGACTAGAACTCATATTATCTCTATGTGGGTTGATTGCATTGAACCCATGACACCTCTAACTGAAATCAAGCACATGTTACATAGGTAATTAAAGGTGTGGACTTCCTCTTTTACTCTAGTAATTTCATTTTATTTTATTACTAGATTAAAAGGGGGAAATGTATACACTCAAACTTGGTCAAGAAAACAAAAGTACTATGTATTTAGTACCTCTTTTATCTGAAAGATCTTAATGTCTAATAAAAAAAATCACGCATATCTCCTTGCTATTTTATCTCTTTTGTCACTCTTTCATGCTTATATCTAGGTAGATGTAGCATAATGGGGGACAAAAGGGGGGTATAAAGTGACACATTTTTTTGAAAATAACAATAGTTAAACTTGGAGAGAATGTTAGAGATACTCTAAGAAGTAATTTAACAATGACATAATAACATTAATTACGGAATTTTAAATGTAGTTTTTAAATATATAAATTTTTTTCAATACCCAAATGATAAAAGTGTGCAAAATAGATGCATTTGTGATAATAGTTTGGTCATTTTTTATTAAAATATAAGGAGATTACATGTGTATGAACACACTTTTTTAAAGTAAAAAAATGAATTTTTGTGTGAAACTCTATATATGGATAGGTGAAATATCAAATATTATTTAGAATGTTATTTATTAATTTTTTATTTTATATATAATTTTTAAATAGGTTTACAAGTTAAGACAATTGAAAAATTAAAACTACAAGTGTACGAACATAACTTTTTGACCTTAATTTCATGAAAATCATTCTTTTAAGCATAGTTGATAATGTGTACATTGTTGAGATATAAGTTTTATAAATTTTCAATTAATATTAAAAAAGTTATAAGATAATTTGTGATAATATGTATATAGTCCATATTGAGTCATGTTATGTATAAATTAAATAATTATTATAAATAATACTCCAACATTAAAGAAAATTATATAGTTTAAAACTATGATTTCCCCTCTACAAACAAATATAATTATTTATTAAATAATGAAAGTTGTCTAATCAAACATTTTGATAAAGATGAATAGAAACCTAAATTTCTTAAAAATGTCTTTGGTTGGTTCATGATAGAGTTTAAACCAGGTTCAAGACCCCCCAGGCCCAAAACCAAGGCAACTTCAAAGGGAAAGTGGATTTTTTTTGTAAACTTACAAAGGGCATAAGCCCTATGAAAACCAACTTTTTGTACATTAATTATTTTTACCCATTTTTGTGGATAAAAAGACCATGTGTGCTTTAAAAATCATGCAATCCCTTTGTGATTCTTGAATTTCTCTTGGATTTCCCATGAAATTTGCTAATTTGTTTTGTTATTTATGAATTATAAACTAGTTTTTCTATTGTAACTATGTAAATTCGGTAGATTCTCCATTCACTTTTTCTGAATCACTACAAATTCTTCAATTTTAAATCTAAAATTGTCTTATTTTGGTAAAGATAAATAATGGAGTAGGGAAGTGATCATAAAAGACCAATTAAAGAGCTAACAAATAAGGAAATTGAAGAGAAAAGAGAAAAATAAATAAAAATATAGGCATATAAGAGAGCATCCATAAGGGCTTCTAGGAAAGGTGAAGGTGCTTCCTCCACACCAAGTAATATTTCAAATAAAAATAACATACCCAAATTTATATAATTTAGTTTAGATGTGTCTTCAAATGAGATAAGAGAACTCAATCAATCTTTGTTGCATGCTGAAATTCAAAATTTAGAGTATGTAAGTGATGAATTTTTAATGAGTGATGACACATATGGATAAACAAAATATAATGAAACATCCATTCATAATAATTTTTTTGACTATGATGATAATCAACATCAAGTAATGATTCTAAATCATGTGTCTCCTAATTAAGAGAAATTCAATTTGCCTGTAAAGTATAATGTAGATAGTCAACCCTCAACTATCCCTACTATGGTTGAAGTGGTAACACCACCCAATTTGATACAAAATATAGGTGTAAAAAATATAGCTCCTACACCTACACCTCAAAGGATAATAAGACAAACACCAAGGTATTTGGTTGAAATAGATGAGAAAATAATAAAACCTATGGAAGTTAAAATGTCAAAAATATCTATTCAACATCATGTTCAACATGTATAAGACTATGAATTTGAGAATAAAACCCATATAAATTTATTTCAACTATTTGTTCAATTAATGAAAATACAAAAAAATTGCCTTGTGATGCATAATTTAGGGTTAAAAACATTCGACATGGAAGGAATAAATAGTAAAATAGTTAAAAATATATTTAATACATTTAATATAATATGCTATAAAAGTCATAAAAAATATAGTAATGTGGCAAGATGAATAATAATGGAATCTATAGTAAGTCAACATATAAAGCTTGAATTATTAGTGAAATAAGTAAATCCTTGAATTTAAATAGAAAAAATCTAATACATTATATAAAAATAAGAACAAGGCTTAATGACCCTTCACTCACAAATTCTTGGGCATTTAGTGGTAGACTCTCACAAAAAAATAAGATATTAGTTGAAGTAATAAGACATTTAATTTAAATTTTTTGGCACGACAACACAAGGGTCTCATCTAATGTAAAAAATGTTAAAAGAAGAAAAGGATTAAAAAACCATGATTCACATGCAAAACATTTCTTATACATGATCCAAATAGAATTTTATAAAAAGTTTATTGAAAAATTTAATGGCCAATTGATAATTAGACAAAGGTCATTTGAGATATGCAAACCTTTCTATGTTAAAATCAACCAAGTATGTACCACATGTTTTTGTAGGGTGTATGTTGAATTTGCTATGTATTTTGATGTTTTTGTCATATACATTAGACTTTAGATATTGACAAGATTTTGTAGGAATTTATGGTGTCTTCCCCACCTAAGACATCACGATAATTAATCCAAAGTCTTTTCTATCAAAGCCCTGAGGGGCAATTTTTTTGCCAAATAATGTTTAGATAGAACATGTAATAGTTGTGGTGGTTTATCAAATTTGATAAGTTGTATACATGAATAAATTTCACATGAATTTGGAAAGCAACTAGTTGATTATAAGAAGTACAAATATATAAAGTATGTGTTAAAAGATGGAAAACAGTCATCAAGATGTGAATTAGGTATGACCAAAGTTTTTGTATCTGATTTTGTATTTGAATTCAAGAAGAATATTATCTACAATATGCAACACACACGCATAAATCAAAATGTTTAGACAGTCAATTCAAGGTATGCAAGGATAACTTCCTAGTTGGCACCATTATTTGAGTTGTGGACTTTGCTAAGAACTACACACTACAACCACATAATGAGGTTCAATATCAATACTATAATTCAATTTAAATTGGATTTTTTATTCATATTACATTCAAACATGCACATGATAGCACCAATGATAACAAAAATATTTTGAGGGAGTACCACTTTTATATGAACAATGACAAATCACATTCTCTAGAGTTTGTCCAAAGTTATTTTTAGATATTTTTATAAATATGAATTCAAGAGAAACCATGTTTGATACAGACTACATTTGGTCAAAAAATCATGTAGGGCATTTTAATAATTCTTGAATGTTTTAGTGGTTAAGCATAATGCATAATAAAAATGGTGTTCAACATTTTTGGAGCTTATTTGAGGCTGGACATGGAAAATGGGAACATGATGGTGCATGAGTTCTTGTAAAAAGATACCTTAAAAGATAGAAGGCAGAGCACAAGGATAGTGCTAATTTGATCAATGCTATAAGTATTATGACTTGGTGTAGTGAAAATATTTGTCATGGATTGGATAAACATTATCATGTATAAATATTCTTTTGGTTAATAGAGGAAAAACATAAGGTAATGTATGAATATTGTAGTATAGTACCTAGATCAAGTGTTTTCCATTCCATTCAAACTCAAATTCAAGTTCATGGAATATTTATACTAGGGATATGGAATTTTTTTGTTTTGCATTTATGGAATTTAATTAGAATGAATGTGAGTCAAAATAATAGGTTAATAAATGGTTTTGTATACCCATATCACATGTATATATTAACCATTCACTCCAACAATTGACAGATCATGAAATGACATCATCATTTAAAATTGATGACATCTTAGATCTTATGTAACTATGTAAAATTTATTCTTTAATTAAATATACAATCTTAGTTATATATTAGTGATATATTTATTTTTATATATATGTTCTTATAATTTTATTATTCTTTAAATGGAGGGCATGTTTTTAAAATCATTACACCTAAAAATAATGATGAGGGAATAGACTATTACTTGTGTTGTTGTGTAGAGGCCAAAAAATAATTAACCACAAATATTATGGATGGAGAAGAGCTAATTTATCCCACTAGATCCATAGTGGTTACTAGAACTTGGCTTCATAGGTACTATCATAAAAAACAAAATAATTGTTAATTGAGGACTTTGAAACACACAAGGTGGTGCTTCATTATTCAAATATGGTTATTGCTATAAATATTCAAATGATCAAATATTATGGAAAGCCTCAAAACAGAACTTTGTGGAAAGTGCATGAATCTAACCACAAAGTGATTCTTGAAACAATTGAAAATAGATCTGATCCTAAATGTATGTTAGATTGAATTGGTAAGTCTAACTAGTGTTTCAAATTAATTTAGCAAATTTATTTGGTTTAATGTATTTTAATTTTTTATTATTTAATTGTTATGTGTTTATTTCTATTTAAATACTTTACTAATGATTTTAATGCAGGTTAGTGGCACTAGATGAAATTACACCTTCACATGGTTGGTGCCATGAGTAGAGAAGATTATCTTATTGAAATGAAGAGAAGCCAAAAAATAATTCATATTAATGTTATCTACCTTAAGAAAATAGTTTTTCACCTTCTCTTTATTTATCCTTTCAATAAAATATAAAAATAGTCTTATTTATGCCTTAATTATTGTCTCGAGTTAGAGATAATCCTTTTGGGATATCTTAGAGGAATCATTTATGAATGTGTAGGAGTTGATGGTTTATATCTATCCCTCATGGTTCTTTTATAATAAATGATACAAGTTTATTGATTTGGCACTAAGGGACAAGTGGATTCTCTTAAGGGATGCATCTGATCAACTGTAACCTTTGCTCTAAGGCCCTAATCGATACTAGACAATGAACATTATAACCTTAAAATACCTATTCAAATGTGTCCATGTAGATGATTCATTGATTTGGTTAATGAGTCAGAATATATGACCTACACTAACCAAATTTTGGCCCATTCTAAGATATTTGGCTATGAGAGAAACCTCATTTCCACATCTTGCCCAGCTAAATTTAGAGAGAATACTCCTAGGTTCTCTTAGAGGACTCACCCATACATGTGTAAGAGCTAAAAAATCATCTCTATCCCTCACAATTCTCAAGCAATACATGATGGAAGTTTTCTCAATTTGCAAACTCAGGGATGAGTGGAATCTCTTAATGGATGCATATGATCAAATGTAGCCTTCAATCCTAAGGCTTGATCAAGATTGAAAAATGGATGTTCTAGCCTTAAAATTCCTATTTAGATGTGTTCACATAGATGATTCATCAACTGGCCTAGAGATGTAGAATATACAGGCCCCACTAACCAAATTTTGGCCTATTTTGAGAGATTTGACCATGAGATATACCTATTTATCATGTCTTTCCCAACTTGATTTAGAGATAAGCCTCTTGGGCTCTCTTAAAATACTTGTCCATACACGTTTAAGAGCTGATAGTTTATCTCTACCCTCATGGTTCTCCTATAATGTGTGATGTAAGGTTTCTCATTTTGCACACTCAGGGATGAATGGATTTTATTAAGGGATTCATCTGATCAATTAAAACCTTCAATCTTAAGGCTTGACTAAGACTGTAAAATGGCCATTCTAGCCTTAAAATGCATATCTAGATGTGTCCATATAGACATTTCATTGATTAGGATAACGAGTTAGAAATAAGGCCTCATTAAATAATTTTTGGCTTGTTCTAAAATATTTTACCATGAGAGAAACCTCATTGGAATGTCTTACCTAGCTTTAGTTAGAGATAATCCTCCTTGGATATCTTATAGGACTCATTCATGCATGTGTAAGAGCTAATGGTTCATCCCTACCCCTCATGGTTCTCCTGCAACGCACGATAAATTTTTTTTTGATTTTATAGACTCAGGGATGAGTGGATTATCTTAAGAGATAAATATGATCAATTACAACCTTCACTCTTAGGACCTAATTGAGACCATAAAATGATTTTTCTAACCTTAAAATGCTTATCTAGACATGTTTGCATAGATAGTTCATCGATTGGGCTAATGAGTCATAATATACAACCCCTATTAACCAACTTTTGGCATGTTCTGAGAGATTTAGTTGTAATAAAAACCTCATTTCCATGTCTCACCTAGATTAAGTTAGAGATAATCCTCCTAAGCTCTATTAAAGGACTGATTTGTGCATGTGTAGGATCTAATGGTTTATATTTATCCCTCAAAGTTATCTTGTAATGTATGATGAAATTTCACTCATTTTGCACACTCAAGGATGAGTGGATTATCTTAAAGGATGCATCTAATCAACTAAAACCTTATTTTTTAGGTAATGATCAAGACTGGATAATGATTTTTCTTTCCTTTTAATGTCTATCTAAATGTGGATGTATAGGTTGTTTCTTGATTGGGATAATGAGTTATAATATATGACCTCCACTAACCAACTTTAACCATGAGAGAAACCTCATTATTATGTCTTACCTAGGTTGATTTATATATAATCCTCTTGGTATTTCTTATAAGACTCATCTATGTACATGTAAGAGTTGATGACTCGTCTCTATCCCTCACAATTCTCCTATAATGCATGATGGAAGTTTGCTCTTTTTGCATACTTAGGGATGAGTGGATTCTCTTAAGGGATGCATATAATAAAATAAAACCTTCACCCTTGGGGCCTGACCAAGACTAGATAATGGTCATTCTATCCTTAAAATTCCTATCTAGACATGTTTGTATAGATAGTTCATCGATTAGACTAATGAGTTAGAATATATGATCCCACTGACCAACTTTTGGCCTATTCTTAGAGATTTTACTATAATAAAAACCTTATTTACACATCTCTACCAACTCATGTAAGAGATAATCCTCTTGGGATCTCTTATATTACTCATTATTGAATGTATAGGAGTTTGTGGTTTGTCTCTATCCCTCAAATTTCTTTTATAAGGCATGATAGAAATTTGTTCATTTTTCAGAGTCACGAATGAGTGGATTATCTTAAGCAATACATCTAATAAAATACAAAATTCACTCCCAAGGCCTGATTGAGATCTTACAATGGCCATTATATATTTAAAACTCCCATCTAGATGTGTTTTCATAAATGGTTCATAGATTGGGCTAATGAGTCATAGTATAGATCCCTTACTGACCAACTTTTGGCATGTTTTGATAGATTTAGCCATGAAATAAACCTCATTATCACATCTCATCTATCTTGAGTTAGATAAAATATTCTTCAAATATCTTAGAGGACTCATCTATTCATGTGCAAGAGCTGATATCTCATCTCTAGTCCTCATAGTTATGTTGAAATGATTGATAGAGTTGGAGGAGGATCTAATGGCTTGTCTAAAGCATTGAATAGCCTAAAACATGAAAGGTAAGGTGTATAGGTATTAAAAACAATTTAAATCTATGATAGGATATTTATTACCAAAAACACCCTATATGCACCCTGATGGATGATGTTCCTACATCACTTGATGACCTTTGGTACTTTTTATTCTTTCACTTTAAACACACTCTTTCTAGGTCTAAATTTCAATGAGTTTCTTATGAATTTTTAGTTAGACTATCACTAAAAATTTACATACTATTAAGAGAGGTCTAATTTGTGATTAATAAATCATAAACTAAAAAATTATGAGTCAAAATTTTCCATAATAATTTAATGTTGTATACTTTAATCTATAGAAGAAAGTTTTTCTTAGGTCCATTTTTTTCAAATGCTCTTTATTTGTATAGATGACTATTTTTTTGATTTTCAAATATTTTATCAATATATGTGGTTTTTTTAAGTATTTAATATTATATTATTGATTTAAAATGAGTAAAAAACCAAATTTTATTTTTGGTTTATTAAGAGATTAGGTCTAAAACTCTAATACCCTATTTTAGGCTTTTAGGCCTAATAAATCACTCAATAAGTCAAAATAATAAATACACCTTTGTACACCATAAAATAAATTTTATCAAGGTTATTAAAAAATAAAAAAGGGAATAAATACTCCAAATAAATTTTTTTACATCATTAACAAGAAATCTCACCCTAATCCATAATTGATTGTCTTAGAAAATAGACACCTACAAGTAGTCTGAAACTCAATCTTCAATAATGGAAGCTAAAATATGTTTTAGGGCTTGAAATTTTTTTTTATCACTTTAATTAATCAACCTAAAATCTACATACCAAAATTTAGGGGTTTTCACTGGTTACAAAAAAAAGTAAAGGTCTTTTTAAACTTAAAACCTTGTTTTACACCTAGTAGGCCTAATGGCTACTAATAGGTCAAAACAAAAAATACTCATTTCCAAATGTAAATTCAACCCATAATAAGTATTTATAGGTATAAAAAAGGTGATCCAAACTTTACTTCACCTTTATAGACTTAGATTTGAAAATTTTGAGGCAAAATTCCCTTCTTGCTATCAAGAAAACTAAGATATCAGAGTTTTCATAAACTTATTCAGTCATAAATAATATTGTATGTTCTAATTTAACCAAAACCCACTTTTATCCTTATATAAACTCTTTTGTATAGTTATCCACCATTTTGTGATTTTCTAAGGTGAAATTGATATATATTGACCTTTTTATATTTTCAACCCTAGAACTAGGGTTTCTCAGTCTTTTCAAAAGTTGAGAGCTTATAAAAAATGATTCATAAATATTAGCACATTTTGGATCAATATAACACCTATAATATATTCTTGGCATACCCATTTAACTATTTAAATCCTTAATTTTAACTCATGCATGAATTTATATGAGTTTCAAGTATCTACTAAGACTGTATACACATAGAAAATAAGGTATACAAGGTTTTTAATGAAACAAATTCAAATTGAGTACAAACCAAATCCAAAATTTGATAATTAACCTTCATTAATTCAATTAAAAACATTATTACACAATATTCAATCAATATATGTCTTTTAATAACAATAAATTTTTCATTACAAACCCTATTATGAACTAGTAAGCTATGCATCACTCTTTCTAACCCTATTAATGATGAATCTTGTCATTATTAATCTTAAATTAATCCTTTTAGGTATCCCCTTAGTTAGGAAGGATGCCTATCTCTTCATTTCAACCCAACTAAACTTAAAAATTTGATAAACTTGTCTTAGATTCTTCTTTATTTGCTTGGGTTTTCTTTAGCAAATTGACTATCAAAATACTTTTAGACCCTATGGAAATATATGATCTTGAAGACCCTATGGACAATTATGATCTTCAAGATAGTTACAACCCTTTGTAGAAATATATAACACCATTATAAACCTATTATACTCTTAATAATTTATGAATCATTACAATTTATCCATAACCTTATATATTCCTATTTGAAAATTCAAAATGAAATTTTGGTGGGAAAACACCAAAGTACCATCTAGGATATATATTTCACTCTTTGAAGGCCAAGTGAGGCCTATTATTGAGTAAATGCAACCTGTAGGACCTCTAATACACTTAAACAAGGACCTTACTACATGTTGGATAGATGATCTTGCACCATCACTAGAAATCCTAACAACTATGATCAATACAACTTATAATATTTACATCCCTAAAATTGATCACAAGTCCACTTACATCATAATTACAAATTGATATTTAATTAAATGTAAATGAAACAAGTAAATATTAAATTATTCTTGCATCACTATACCTCCTAACAACTATGATCAAGTACAACTTTTAATATTTAGGCCCCTAAAATTGATCACAAGTCTACTTACTTCAAAATTACAAACTGATATGTAATTAAATGTAAATGAAACAAGTAAATAGTAAATTTCTCCTACATCACTAGACCTTTTAACAACTATGATCAAGTATAACTTACAATATTTACATGTCCATGAAATTGATCACAAGTACACTTACATCACAATTTCAAATTGATATGTAATTAAATATAAATGAAATAAATAAATAATAAATATCACATGTAAATATAAAATATATATAATGATGAATCACTTAGCTTAGAGAATAATGTGAATTTTTAACCTGATATGTATTAATAATGATTGTTAACCAATAATATGTGTAAACATTAAATGATCAAAATAGAAAATATGCATAGGTAAGAAAATCATATTGTTGAATAGTATATATATGATATATGCAATGTTATATGCCATAATTAAACATAGACAATAGGACATATATCAATAAAAAATGTATAACATAGCATGTACATAGACAAAATGTCCTATATAGGCATACAATGTGGGCCATATGCATACAAAATTGAGTGTGCCTACAACTATATCCATAGCACAATAACTAACTCTCTTACTCCTCATTGCCTCCAAATAAATTGCACTTCATTGGCATAAATGTAGAGTCAAGGGTGTTGTATGCCTCAATCAAGGAGAGATTCTCTTCTCAGCATTAATTTATCCCTTATTTCATCAACAAATACTAAAAATTGTTGTGTACATAACATATGAAATATAAAAATTAATACATTAAAATTGTTTATTAAAAATTTGATAAATTTTTTAAAAACAAAATTTTGTAAAATGATTCTACACTCACCGTATTCCATCTAAATGGTTGTCTAGGGATACAAGACCACATATACACCTGGTATGAGGAATCCTATAGAGAAAATATATATTGTTAGATCTATATGTGAATATAATTATGTAAATGTGACATAAAATATCATTTTTTAAAGGTAAAAACAATTTTACTATGTGTTCTCACCACTCTTTGTCCCTAAATCATGACTTGATATGAGGATATTTGATCCTTGAATGTAGCTGCATCATCAACAAAACCTTCTTCTCATCCATGAGGTGTGTCCATAACATCCCTCATCATCTATAAAACCAATAAATGAATAATATGTGAAACTAATGAACATGATAAAAAACTATGACTATAATATATATCTTAAAATATAGTTTTTTGTTCAAAGGACAATAAACATACATGAATAAATATATAATTTAAAATCTTCCAAACCTATGTATAGGGTATACCCATGCCAATTTCATCCTTGACAATAGAGTCAAGGCCTATTGAGCTACCCAAAATATCACTAATCATCTATACAAGCAACAAATAATAAGTTCAGTCAAATAAACTAGTTAATTAAGTAAACACATACTAGATAGTAAACTTAATATTCTTTTACAAACATAAAGAAACTATAATTAAAATTAAACCTATTTATCAAATATAGATGGTAAGTTAATAACTCCTACATAATAGGCTTGATTATCTTGATAGGAGTCAATGAAGCTAGTACTTCTAGCATGTTAGTGTTATGTGTTGTTGAAGCATCTACAGGTGGTATATGCTTTGGCATGCTAGTGTATGGAATATTAGTGTCATGTGCTACTAAAGTATATATAGGTGGCATATGCTCTGGAATGCTAGTCTCCATAAGTGTACTCTATGCATATCACACTTGAATAGGAGGTCCTATACACTTCCTCCCATATGATGTGCAATGATACATAAGAACTGTAACATGAGTAGGAGGAGGGGCACTAGCACTTATACCAAAACCACTATCACCACTACCACTACCACTAACACCACTACCATCAAGATCACTAGCACCACTACCACTAACACCACCTATAGCTGAGTATAAGTATTCAATGTATTCATACCATTTTCAATAATAACTTGTGTCAAACTTGTAACTACCTCAACGGTGTCCATATATACATTATGATCTAAAATTTTAAGAATAGAGGCATGTTATATCATCCTTGTATTTAACTGAGCTTGGTTATGATGGTTTTGGTCTTGCCTAGCATTAGTTCTATCAGATAAATACCCACCTCCCATAACTTATTATGCCTTCATGTCAAAATAGTTTGAAATTTACTATAACACAAACTCACAATACAATTTTCTCAAAATGTATAACATAATCTCATTATTGTTTCATGGAGGCTCATAAAACATCATCCACCACCTATCCCAAAAGTTATTTTTCATATCCTCATGATCACACCAATCAATACTAATATGTTTAAAATTCATTGGTGGAGGTTAGTTGGTTTCAAGCTTAACAGACAAAGTGCACACAACTTTTTTTTCTTAACAACATCATATGACAATTTATTAGAATAAAATTGTTACATGGCTTCTCTTTAATTCAACATTGCATCAAGTTGTAAATTTACATTTCCTACTTCATTAAAAATGGTCTCTAGTGTATTGGCAAGTGAAATGTGTGCACTGCCAACTGAAGAGTGATGCAAACCATTGATTATTATTTTTAATTTTTGAAATTTTAAATTGTATTATTTATACAATTGAACTTATTATGCAAAATCAAACTATTTGGGGTTTTGTCTAACATTTTCTTCATGTAATGGATCCATATCAAATTTATGTATCTAGATCTAAATAGAAATATGGGTTCCTTTTAGGAAATTCAATAGAATCTACTACAAACCTAAATTCAAAACCCTGCTTGAATAAATAAATAGAAATGGAAATGGAAAAATTAAAATATAAAAATCAACATACCTGACTTGTAGCAACCCGAATGCTGAATCTCATTGGTGGGATGTAACTCTAAAGATTGTATGTGAATCCACAATTAACAAATGATAAGAGAGGAAAATAATTAGAATGAAAAATCCATGGGTTTGAACTATAATAAAAATGAAATGAGAAAATAAAAAGGGTGTATGCCTTTGAGGTTCATATGCCTTTTGTAAAAAAAATTGAAAATTGGAGGAATGTAATACTTTTTGTCCCCCAACTTTGTGCATCAACCCATCTCTTTCTTCTCATAGTCTAAAGTATTCCATGTCAGTCATTGACAGATTCACAAGGGTCCCTAGCCATTATTATGTGTCATTCTTATGTTTTCTTGATTTTGTATAGGAGTGGATATGTTGGATAGCATCACACTACTCTAGTGTCCTTCCCATCACTATTGTCCAATGCATCTTTCACAATATTTTTCATGTACCTTTTTTTTGGGGTCTCTTCTTATGATCATTTTAACCTTGTTTGAATTGGTCAAAATGTGAATAAGTTTTTAAAATTTAGAATTAATTCTATTTAATGTAATTTATAAGACATTTTACATTTAACACTTATCTTTTGGCACTAGCTAATAAAAATAATATCAATACACAATAAGCTCAATATCTGCATATTTCTAAAGTATTTACATACCACACCTAAATAACATGCTTGGACCAAGAGGAGGGCATAGGCAAGGATAATTATAGATATGTACTATGCTTGTTTGATTTATGCACATTTCTTAATGGATAGCTACATCAACCTAAGGTCCCTATCATTGGGGATATGTAGGTAACTCTCAAGACAACATGGGATCTAGGATAGCTCAACCATATCCCACTTTCCCCCATTCCCCCTTTGCATTTTATCTTGTGTGCTTCTTGTGTATAGGAAAATATTAGGGTTTTGAGGAGAAGGATATGAAATATAGGTCTAATATCATATTCACAGGTATATTATATAAGATATCACAAATGTAAAAGGTTTTACCAAGTTTGAAGGTCTCAATTTAAGCTCAAAACATCAATGGATAGGAACACCGAAAAGGATAGGAGTGCACTATTCTTATGTCTAATACTTATCTAATTTCCAAATTAAAAAAAATCAAACATTTAGATCTAACCATGGGGAAGTCATCCTATAGGTCAAACATAGTCAAATACATCTCCTAGGTTCTATAAAAGTTAAGTTCTCATCTTTTTACATGTTTTCCTCTCAAACCCTAATTAGTGATATCAATTTAAATGCAAGTGAAATTTATGGTTAGATATTTATTTGATTAGGCATTTATCTTTACTCGGTTGTTTATTTGATTAGGTTTAATTCTATTTAATCCCAAAATCAAGAAAACACCATGTGGAATTGTAATCGAAACACAACTCTTACTTTTTCACTTAAAAATCAAAATCATGTCTTAGGTTACATATATAATTATTTTCATTAATAAGATTTTATTTAATAATTCCCATTATAAATCCAAAAGAAAAAAGATTAAAATCAAATCAATAAAGTGTTTAATTGTCACTAAAGTTTTTTTTACAAGTCTTTAAGTAGTGTATATTAGGATATTTTAATGCTTTGATTTTGCATTAATCATCTTCTTATCCATACAAGATGTATTTTTAGTTAAGGTTAGCTATTTATTTTTTGGTAGCATTGCTAACCTTTTTTGCCTTATTCAACTATGTTATTTAATGAATTTATCAAACTTGGAAATTGTCTTGTTTAGTTTCTATATTAATGGCTTTTAATTGGTATTATTTATTACATTTAATAATTTTAAGGCAAAAAATAATTTTCAAAATAATGAGATAAATACTCTTGAGTGTTACATGGAATGTCAAAATATGAATATTCATGCACTTCAAACCTATTTTAACAAAAAAATGGAGAATATGTAAACTTCAATTGACACTTTAAATGTTAAAACTTCATCTTTTAATCATGATATCGCCTCTTGTATTGTTGATATAAATTTTGATTCTTCTTCTCCTAAAGAGAATCTTATTTTAAAACATATTTTGTCTAGTGATAGTTTAAAAATAATGCACTCAATGGGTTATAATGACAATGGTCTTGGAAAACATGAAAATGACCTTATTATGATGATTTTTCGTAACTCTAACAAAAAATGTTCAGGGCTTGGTTTTAATGCCTCTAATGATAATGTGAATTTGTATTATCCCCCAGACCAAAGGAAATTTCATAATTGTGATTCTCAATCTCCTAAGACTTCTTTTTATTATAATACCTTTCATGCACATACTTTGGTTTAAAATGGTTAAATTTGTGAGCATTGTGGTGAACATGGGCATCATATTTTTAAATTTTAAAAATTACATCCATGTAAAATCTTGTGGTAAATCCACTCATGACATTTTAAATTATTGGAAAACCACTAAATTAACTCATTCAAAGGTTCAAATTTTTTGAATTCCTAAAAATGATGTATCTTCTCGAGACTTTGATGTGCATTCTTTTGATAATTTTTTTATTGCTTTAAATATAATATCTTTTACAAGCGACACATATTATTTGTCTCCCTTCTGATAATTTTAAAACTCAAATCTTATGCATTACTTGATTTTTTTCTTATTTTTTAAGTTGTCAATGAAATATGATATGTTTAGATATAATTAATTTGGACCAACTTCCTTTACTTTCCATGTACGTTCCACACATTATTATGGTAGTTGTCTTTTACTCTTTTTTCCTTTCTTTAAATAAATTATTAATACAATATTAGTATGTATATCATATATTTATGGCTTGTTTATGTACTTAACATGAATATTGGTGTTATTTTTTATGTTTTTTAGGGTACAATGAATCATTTTTTTCATTTTCTTCTTTGTTGGTCCTTGTTCTATTATAGATTGACCATCTTGTTTGAAGAGGATTCTTGGAGATTGTTGATGATCACACTTTTACAATTTTATTGTTGATACCTTATATTCTTCTTTCTTTTCACAAAATCATTGTAGTTTCCCTTGAAATATGTTTCCCTTTATGGGGAGTATCATGTAATGTCAACTCTCTTATTTGCTTGTAAGGTTTTCTCTAATTTTATAACCCCAAATTAAGATTCAAGGGAAGTGTTGGAGATACATATTATTTAGGTTCACTTTTATTCCTAAGTTTTTAGGTGTGTGTAGGTTTTAAATTTATATGAATGTTTAATTCACGTAAATCTAAATTTCATGAGGTGTCACATATATTTTGTCCTTTTGTATAATATTTATAGTTACATTCACAAGAAACTCCCTCCATATTTGTCACACACATCCCTCTCACTTTATGGGGATTATGGGCATTATAACACACTATGAATATTCTGAAAATCATGATGAGATTATTTTTAACACATGCTTCCTTCCACCAGCTCTATTTATTGAGTTCTCCTCTCTCATTATTCTCATTTTCTCTAGTCTATCTTGATATTCTTGTTTATGGATTGAGGCAATTATTATTTCTCCTTTTGTTATCTTACATTAAAGATTTTACTTAGATTTATTAATATGCATGCCTTCTAATATATGTAGGATTTTTATTAATTTGATCATTTCTCCACTTGAAAAAACTTGTATCACATTTTTCTTCACTTGCTTTTGAGGTAACATTATTGATTTATATATTATTTTTAATGTATTTTTTGTCTATTCCAAGGTCCATATCTAAGACACTTATGAGATTAAGTGTTTAGAGTGAACCTTGGGACAATAAGGGAATTTAATCTTCCCATCTTAGGATTGCATCTAGGGAAATCAAGTGTATGGGATGTAGATATTAGGATCCCTGATATAGCTGCTTGAAATAAATCTCTAAGAGATGCAACACTACCACCATAAATCCAATACTTAGCCTAAAATATATATTCCAACCCTCACCTAGTTCAACTTATTTCAATATTAAGTGCTACTAGGATTCACTTCACCAATATATATAGGTAAAGGGTGTATTTTTTTAGCTCTTAAAACAAACATAAAAAATGGGAGAGTAAAGTATGGAAGTAAAGGGTATTTCCTAGCTTATGATGATGCTATTATTCAAGAACTAAGTTGTGTTCCCAACCAAATTTGAACCAATGTCTGTTGATTTTCATAATGACCTTGAACTCATCATCACATGGGGAAAGAGTGTAAGGAAAAACCAAAAGGGAATGCTTGATTTGTGAAATCTCCACTACATATAAACACGCAAAAGGGCCTACAAGAATACACACACAAGATCTTCATTGATGATTTTTAGCTTCAAGCATACATATTAACTATTGTTTTAAAGGAAACAAGAAGAATTAATAAATTAACTAGAATATTGAAACACATTCTAACTACTATATTCATTATTAGTAACAATAAATTATCAAATTTTTAACACAAACATTCCTTCAAAAAATTGAACACATACATTCATAGACAAATAAACTAGTTGAGAGAAAGAAACAAATATTTATTTATTTCAATAAAGTTTATTTACATAAAATGATAACCTGTATAAAGGGAAAGTAGTCTACAATGTATACACAAGGATGGGGATCACCCCTGTATATCACAAGATCCCCATCCTTAGCCATGATATCCACCCAAGGTTTTTATAATTAAAATGACTCAAAAAAGAATGATTCTCCTCTCAAAAAATGCCCTGGGGCTCACTCAAGTGATATGATAAGGAATTGGAGATGAAACACCTCCCAAATATTTAAGTTTCACCTCCTTGGCTACCAATGTAGCTATCACCAATTTAAATTCTTGGTCAAAATTTTTAAGTTCATAAGGAGCTTGTGAAAGATGACCTCATACTTAGATAGTAACAACTCATGAGATTTTGAGTGGGGCTTCCAAGGAGACTTTTACCTCAAAAGCCTAGCTAATTTTTGTAGTGGATTGAGTGTATAACTCTATAATCACTTTTTCCCCAACATTTTTAGCTTTAACCACCCTTCTGTGTATGTCTTAGTCAAATTGATTCAAGTGGACACCAAATTATTCCCTATCAAGTAGGGTATCATTCAGGTGAAAAAGCATTATGATGTTGACTTCCTAGAAGTAGGATAACATCTATAATTTAATCTTTTCCAAAGGATCTATTGCCACCTGAGTTACCTCAAAACACTCTTCAATATATGTTCTCATGTTCCTAACATAAGTTTTATAGGGTCCCAAATCTACTAAAATGGGAACTTGTTTTTGTTTTTTAGTACCATGGGATTCCTACACTTATTATTCATGTGAACCACTTGATCTAAATAATCTAGAGTGTGTTTTAGGTGATATCTACCTATGGATAAGGCCTGGGAGACATTACCAAAAGATTCAAACAATTATTTCAAAATATTATCCACCTTTCAAAATAGGCCCAAAGGGAATGATCACTTGAATGTCTCCCCTTGCTTGATTTGCATAGGTGGAGATGGGCTACTTTGAGTGGATGTCTTGAGTTGGACCCATTTTCCCTCCTTATTCTTTGCCTTAAGCCTAGACAAAACCTCATTATGGTTATTAGGGTTAAGGTTGAACCTCATCATCACCATAGGGAACATGGTTATAGGTGATGTTGAGGTATGATTGATACTTCACCACATGGGCCCTAATGACACCTTGAGGGTTCTATTCTCAGTGCTCTAATATGTCCAAGGTGTAAAAATACCTTCTCGCTACCATCTTATGAAATTAAGATAGATTATTATATAAATGTTGGTAGATGATTATGGGGAACCCCAGGAAATATTTTTGTTGGTAGTTGAGGGAGTGGCTTAAAATGCCTTCTACAATTTCATAAGATATTTCTTGTTTGGCTAATCAGTCTAGGGTTGATAGGGTAGGAAGAGTGTAGTCCTATGGATTCCTATTACCTATATGATGGTATTATTATAGTAATATTTATAATCATCAATAGGAGAGAGGGACTATCTAATATCATTAGAGAGTCAAGGCATGGCCATCTCATTGATGGCCATATAGACCACTAAGTAGAATGGTTCATAGGATTCTCATGTGTGATTTTTATAGTGGTGGCTATATAGTTTTTAGAAAATAACATGAAACACAACACCTCAATATTCCATGGTGGTAATGTATAATGTTTGAACACAAGGGTGGCGCAAATTTTGTCCACCAAGTAACTCATCATATATAAGTTACCACAATCTTGAGCTTCTTTGATGTGGTGAACTAGATGGAATTTGATAGTGCTCTAAAGGTCTAGGATCTCCTCTCTTTTGAGGATGATGTTGAGTAGAGGAACCTAGATAAGATCAATTTGTATATATTTATTTTCCCTAGACAAGTGGTTCAATAAGATTATCCTAACATAAGCACCCTTTTGGAGGCCTTTTCCTTGTAGCCCTATTTTGGTACAAATCTCCTTGGTTTGAGATATACACATGGATTATAGGAAAAATAAGAGAATATTTTGGTACTCATTATCTCCTTACATATTTAACCAAAATTTTAGGTCTCAACTCCTAAGGTAGACCCACTTTATCAACACCCACCTTTCCCAATGATGCCTAATATAAGCCTACAGTCCTAGAGACCATATAAGTACATATAGTACTACTCTAAAACCACCAAAATCATATTATTCACATTAAATAAGGTATTTTTTCATTATTTCATTAATTTTTATCATTTATAACTCAAGTTAGGCTAAATTCTAAATTTCTAGCCCTAGCTTTCAAAAGCATAGGCCTGAGGAGGTCGAGAGCTAAGAAAAATGAAGATTTTGAGTTTTATGGTGTTTCAAGACAAACCAAAGTATATGTATGGTATTACCCATATTACACCAACCTTTAAGAGTGAATTTTATCTTTAAATAGGTCGTTACTACTACTCCATCCTTTTGTATAGGTCTATTTCTTGCATGTTTACTCGTGGATACTTATTGAAACACACAAGACCATTGTGTATCAAGGTATACCATCTACCCTTTGAAGATGATATTCCTATATCAAAATAAACACAATAATATTCATTATAATTTAGAATCTCCTATATATATGGTCAAGGAATGCAAGAAGACCAATATCACAAGATGTTTGAAGGTTCATTCCAATCTTTTTATTGATGGCCAATGGAGTGTCTTTATTAGTAGAGGTTCCTGAAGCATAAAAACATGATAAGGACAAGGATATATCTGAGATAATTCATGTGCATATAATATTTTGTCATAAAATATAATAAATTAGATGATATAAATGTAATATGCATTAATTATTTTGCATTATTGAGTAAATTAAAAACAACCAGTATTGTATAAACTAAAATAGTGCATCTAAAATAGTTCCAATAGAAAGTAACCAAGACATTACAGACAATAATTCATTTAAGGAACATAACAATAAATCATAAAGGTAACCATAATAGATAATTTATATTGATCTCTCCTAAAATCAAAACCCTCTTCTTCTTACAAACAAAATTATATATAAACACTTCTAATTTATGACTGTTGATCTTCTTCTCATACTTGGCACCAAAAGTGGAGTCTCTTCATATTATATATTATTAAAATTCATGAAGATAATAAAAAATAGGCTATACAATGAAAAAATGAGTGCATAATGCATGAATATCAAGAAAATATCTTGCATAGCTTTACAATCCATGTTCTTCTACCAACACTATCCCAAACTTAAAATGTTTTCTCATCCTGAGACAACATCATAGCATATTTTGAGAATTAATAAGCTATAGGTAACTAAAGAAATGTTTATAATAGTAAGAGTTAATTTAATCACTCAAGGCACCATTTCTGGTTTTCACTTTTTGCACTCTACTTAGCCACCTTTTTAGGTTTTCAACTATGTAGCGTACCAAACTACCACCCTTTATGAATTTTCAATAGGCTAGCATAACTAGGTGGCCACCCTTTATGTGTTTTCAACCAACCTAGCCCAACTTATCTTACAAAGTGTTCCTGAATACAAAATTTTAAAAATGTGTACTTTGTATAGTACTTAACTTGAAGTGGTGGCATAAATGTAGATGAAGGTTGACTAAAAAATTCCTTGAACTGGGACTAAATAGCCTTGAATTATGTGATGATCTATTAGAACTATGAAGGTAGTCTATAGGTATGTGTATTCAAAATATACGTAACTAAGCTGGCTAAAGGAGTTAGATCTATTATGTGTGTGTTCTAATCCAAAATCACTTCTTGTATCAACCATAGTAGGGTACATAGTGGAGTGTGGTAGTTGATGATCTATTTGACTTATGCATCATCATTGATGCTTAATCCAACATTGGTATTTGAAACTCTTGTCTAAATCTCTCCACTTAGCTACTCAATCTTATCTGCATGTCTTTAAGCTTGGAGGTTGGCAAAGTAATTGCATAATAATTAGCTCTACCAATTCAAAAGGTTATTATGCACATTATCGATGACATTTAGTGATTCCTAGAGTGATCTATCCTTATCATCCATAGTTTTAGTGTGAATTTCCATGGTTGATTTAGTTGTGGTGTCCTTTGAAAATTCCATGTTGTAACTAACTAAGGTGGTATCCAATTTTTGCTTCTAATAAATCAAGTTGCATATGACCTACTGAGCTTGAAGTATGATAAGTCAAGCATTCCTTAGTACTCCTCTAAAAGAGTGATGATTTTGGTAGTCTTGGACTTGACATCCTGGCCCAATTTCCCTAGTGTGTGTAGTTTATGTTGTGCACCAATATTTTATTAACTCAGAGACAAGTGTCTTGAGTCTATACTAGTTGGACATTACTTGGTCCCTAATTTCTCAAGTGCCCAAATCTAGAAAAGTATCCTAGATAAGCTTTGTAGCTTCATAAAGTCTAGCCTTAAACTTAATGTTCTTAGCCTTATATTGATCGACCTCCTACTCTAGCAATATGACCTTCTATGCAATGGACTCTTGGAATGCTGCAGTGCCCTCTAATTACTTCTTCAATGGTAACCTAGAAACATATAATGATGTTTCCTACTAAAGTGTGAAATCTACCAACATTCCTATGGAGTTTAAGGATTTGATCATGGCATGGTCATAAGTGAAAGGGATAAAATGGTACATTGATCACCCATAGTTGGAACATCCCATAGCCAAATTCTTCCCAAAGACAAGGTTAGTTACTGCTCACCTATTATAATTGTGGGTTTATCTTTTTCTTGCACTAGGTATTCTGACCCACCATATTATTGTTATTTAAGAACTTGTTATTGTACCTTGTCATCTTCTTCATTATTTAATTACTACATAGCATCTTCATCTTGTTTTCTTTTTACTTCCTATGTTTCTTTCCTATTGAAATCCTCTTCCACAGATTTCTTATTTTCTTGTTACTCCTCTTACTACATTTGCACACATTTTTATTATGTTCTTTAAGTGCAACATCTTTTTCTTGTTTGGCCTTGGATTATACTTGTGCCTATAGGTTAATCTACACCTTAGTTGCACACACTTGTTCTTCTTATGTTTGAACCTATTTTCTATGAGGGAATTCTTCTTCTTCTTCACAACTTCATCAACTTGTTGCTAGGTGAGAGTGGAATCTTGTCATTGCTTATCTTCTTTTGCCTTGGCCTTGGTAACAAGCACAACCTCTTTATTCTTTTGTTATTTTTCCATATTTTTTGGTGTACCTCCTATGCCTAATTTTCTATATAGACAACTTCTTATGCCTTCTTTGCTTCCTCATCATTAAAATTTTACATCATGGGCCTTCTACTTGGCCTTAGCTTCCTTACATTGACAACACGTTTGTTCATATTTTTGATGTTAGGCCTACTCATTCTAACATTTATTTTCTTCTTAAAAGAATCTTCATTATTATACATGAGCTACTTCCTCCTATGAATCCTTTTGATCTTTAGTTGTAGGCTAACTTGGTATCATCTCTTCGATATCAAGGTCTTGTTCTAAAGATAGAAAATCACTTGGATGGATAATAGAGATGGACATAGATGCTTTCTTCCACCTCAAAGTAACCATCCCACTTTTAGGTGGTGGTGAAGTTAAGGAAGAAGAAGGTTGCACTTCTTATATAATGGCTACCCTACCAAATATACATTCTTCAAGGGTAGAATAAACCCTATCCTCTCATTAGGTTCTAGGTATATGAACTAGAGTCTCTTGTGGACTTTTAAGTAGTAGATAAAATACATCAATAGATGCAAAAGTGGTGGAAGGTTATTTCTTGAAGAGATTGGTTATTATTTTCATTTGTTCAGCCTCTTTGTACATGGTGTCGATAAAGATGGATGTCAATCATGGTGGTATTTCCACCCAAATACTTGGAGTGATCTTCTTATGAACTTAAATTATGTCCACTACCTTTCAAATGAATAACTCCTCCTCCTCCTCCTCATAAAATTTTCCTACCATATCTATAATCATCACTTGGTAGACCTCTTGCTTATTCATCCCCATCTGAGGTAGGTTATAGGAGCTTAAAATCTAGGGTACCTTGGAGTCATATATCTAAGTTTATGTACTCCTCATCTTTCACTTTAGTAGAGGTGATGGTTATTTTTCTATGGAGAGATTATGTTTTCCTTTCTACTGCTACAAGGTTATGGCTTTTGGTTATTGTTGAGCTCAAATAACTACTGTGCTAGGTGATATGGCTTGAATATTTGTTGTATTCCTATCTACATATGATTTTTTATTATAAAACTTAGCCTATGCTATGGACATAGTGAAAAAATATGGTAGGTGTCTAAATGATAACATAGGTTGTTCATGTATATGAATGAAGATGCCTTTCAGAAGCAAAGCGATGATAATATGTTGTCCTAGGGACTACATGACATCTAACAGCACCTATAGGTGTGTATCAATCAATTCTAAGCACTATTCTCACCATGTCTTGAACTTAACCTCATGAGCTAGGGTACCATGCTTAAGTGTACTTATCAAATTATGAAATTGTTACTTTGGCTAGTAATCAGTGTCTGGGTGCACTTCTCCTTTAGTGGACTTTTGTTGATTCAAACATAGAAAAAAGATCAATAACTAGTAATATAAGGTCTAATTATAAGTCATGCAACACTTATAAATATTTTAAAGTAGATTCTATACAAATTTTTTAGTCTAATTGAACTATTCAATATGGTGGATCATGTGATGTGTAATGTCAACCACTCCTTTGGGAGTTTATTTCATAGACTTGGTGGTCTATTATAATTAGCATGTAATGCACTCAACCAAGATGTGCATTGGTTCATTTTGGATATATTAAACTAGGATTCTTATAGATCCTTAGACATATACGTCTATATATTCTTGAATGATAAGAGGCATTTGTGATTTGTAAGGAGCAAGAGAATCGCACTACATAGACACTCCCAAAGATCTGGCCATTACTTCAATGTTGTTGATGGTGGTATTGGGACAAATATTAATATTTCCCTCATTATAGAAATTGAGAAGGATTTTCAAAATCTCACCCAAATAACCTAAGGTAGGTATCCAAATCAAGTGGTCAATGTCTATGTCATGGAAATGATGTGGGGATATAAGAGCAAGTGGTTGTGTAGCATCTATTAGATCTGGTCAGAAGAGTTTTTCTTTTACCAATTAAATCTAATCAAATGGATCTAGATTAGTATTTTTTTTGTTAAAGCAAAATATCAATTCCTATTGCTTCCTTCTAAGCATCTATCAATTTTTTGATGAGGTGCAAACAATCTATGGTATCTGAATATTGGAAATTAGAAACTTTTTTCTTTCTACACTATATAATTTGGCTCATCTCTAGAAGTTTAGCTCATAAAATGGTTACATGTATGCAATGAAAACTTGGTTCACAACCTTGTGCCTTTATATATTTCATGCCTATTATTATCCACATAAATGCCATGTTGATCTGTCCCTTAGATATCAATTTGAATGGTAATGTGTCAAATCTTATCTGATCTAGAAATAAAGGTAGTTAGTTGTTGGCACATGCATCTAGATATGTCATTATATTATTTTATGTCTATAATAGAGTATGTACTAATGTTATTAAATAGCTATTGATTTGGTGAAGATTAAATCAATCAAACCTAAGTGTTTTCATTAACTACTTGGGATGATCATTATACAGCTAAGATATTGGCTAATGTGACTTGATCATACATTTTTTAGATTTAATTACTTTATTTCACTTTTACTGACATCAATAATGGTGCACCTAAATTATTATATGCTCAAGTTTCACCTAATATAATTCTTATCATGGTTGCAAATTTGGTGAAAATACCATCTAACAACACACAACAAAAAACATATAAAAATGGGAAACCCTACTCTACTCAATACTACTTAACACCCACTCATATGGTAGAAAGAGATAAATTAAGACTATTAGGGTTTAATACTACAACCATTCACCCACCCTAGTAAAATAGTTTCTTACTATGATATTTCATGTGTAACATAAGTGCCTTTCCACTTGATGTATAATTTACCCAAAAATGATCTAAAGTGACTATTATATAATAAAACTAGCTGATCTTTATGGAATTCCTTATGTCATAAGTTCTTGTCATGCCATGCTTTATGACTCTACTTATGAACTTACTACATCCAAGATGCTCTACATTGATACTCATTTATTTGATTCAATTCAAGAAGCATATTTATGATAGACTCATGATCCCCTAGTCTCACAACCATTACAATGCATACATTAAAGTATTTCATAAGCATTACTACTTCAAGCCCATAAACCAACTAAAATGGAATAAAAATTGTATCCCTCTTATAATTCATTCAATAGGCCCAAAGAATCACAAAATTTTGATTTTCCTAGTCATCCCTCTTGACATCATAGATCTTCATCAACATTTTTCCCAACACTTTATTAGAAGCCTTAGCTTGGCCATTAGTTTGTGAGTGGTACACTGGGGCATCCAAATTGTGTGATAATATTCTTGTAAAGGAACTTTTTTGAAATCTTCACCCCATAGTTGGGTGTCACAACATCTTCAACCCATTTGGTAAAGTAATGTATCATATTGATAATATACCAAGCTTTGTTACATTTACTTATTGATTAATAGGTCTTAAAAAATTGATGCCCCACTATTCAAAAGGTTATTCAGATAACAAAGGTTACAAAGGCATTTCATATATATGGTGTGGTTTACCCATTCATTAACATACATCACAATTCTATGCTACTATATGTGCATTCTAAAAAAGGTTTAGCCACCATAATCCACTTTGTAACAGTTTTCGTGTAGTAGCTTCTTCAACAAAATGACCTTCTACTATTCCTTGGAATGCTTCTTGAAAAATTTCAAGACATTCATGTTCCATAACTACCTTTCATAGTAATTCATACTTCCCAAAATAATACAAGATCCCATTTATAATAGTATTTGATAAAGCTTTGGTGACAAACTACTTCTTGTCTCTTTCTTGGTAGTGTACAGGGAATAACCCATATTCTAGGAAATTAACAATTACTTCAAAATTCTCAAGAATCACAAAAATGTGAAATAAATGGGCATTGGGAGAATCTTCTTATAATTATTCTATTTCTTCCCCATTTGTGATGTGATTAAGGTGATCCAGCCCAACATTTTATCTATCTAGCTTAACATTTAAGCAAAATTGAAATTATTGAAAGAGGATCATCCATATTAAAATTCATCCTTTGAAAATATTCTTATTAGCTAGGTAATGCATAGCTTGATGATAGTGAAAACTTCAAATTGTGTCACAAAAAGATAATTTCTACATTTTTGTAGTGTGAACACTATATCTAGTGCTTCCCTTTTAGTTGTCATGTAATTATTTTTTACATCAAACAAATTTTAGCTTGAAAAATGTATGGGGTGGTCCAATCCACCATCTCCTAGATATGTAAGAACAACACTAACTAAGATAACAGAAGCATCAATGTGCACATGAAAGGGATTAATCCTATCTAGAAAGACAAGAATAGGCATAGTGACCAATCTCTACTTTAGTTCTATCAAAGTTGCTTGACACTCAGAAGTCTAGATAAACTTTGTACCTTTGTGTATCAAATACTCTAATGGGGATAAAATGGATGCATATCCTACATAAAATTTTGATATTAACTTGTGTGGATAAGAAAGGATTGCACTTACGTCGAGCTGACTAGTGGGAGCATACTAAGAATGACTACAATTTGGCTTGGTTCACCAAAATCCTTTCATTGGACACCACATGACCTAACAAGACACCAAAATGTGTAAAAAATAAATGATTTTTCAAATTTAGGTCAATGTGTAGAGCTCAGCAAAATTATGGCATGAGGTACAACTTGGACAAGTGATCTTTAAACAAAGAGAATACTACCTAATCATCTATATATACTTGTAGGAAGTCATGAATGAAATCCTTAAAGGCAATCACCACTGCTCTAGAAAAAACTATAGGTACATTCTTGAGGCCAAAAGACATTACCTTATATAAAAAGGATCCCATTCTATGGAAAATTTTGTTTTATATTTGTCTTCTTCTGTGATGGGTATTTTATGATATCCACTAAACCCATCTATGGAGTAAACTTCATGACCAGTGATGGATTCCAAAACTTCATATGTGAAGGGAATCAGAAATAGATCATTTACAATGCATCATTTAAAATTTGATAGTCACCACATACTTTGATCTCCCCTATTTTCTTAGGTTACACTACCATGGGACTAACCCAATCTATCTTATCTATAGGATAGATTACTCCTACTTCTTGCATTATGTCCAATTCAGCCTTCACTTTCAACTTCATGTTTGGATTCAACTTATACGACCTTTTCTTTATGGGTCATATGCATTCCTTGAGATCGATATGGATTTCACCTATGGAAAGATATACTCCTATGCCTTTAAAAAAAATTATGGGAAATAAATCTTGACAATCCTTCAAGAATCTCATAGCTTTTAAAACTTTGGATTCAGTCCAATAGTCATATATATGCTAGTTTAGGAATCTCCTCGCTTCTAATGTTTTCCACATGTTTTTTATAGTGCTGATAACTCTTGTGTTTTTCCTTAGCAATAGATTATTGTATAATTCTTTTCCATTTCTACTTTTGAATATGTATATTTCACAACTTTTGTTCTTTAGTAGGTCCTATAATTAGATCTTTTAATGGTTCTATGGGCCATTCAAGTTCAAAAACATTAGCCAGATCAATATCACCATCAGTATCTAAATCCTTAGTTTCCTCCTCTTCATCCTTTATTTGATGACATGACTGCATAAGAGATTATTCTTCCATATTGGTAGATTTATATCTTTATAGTGTTATATTGAGATCAAAGTTTTCATTCTTCTACACAGTAGACTCCATTATGGTGCTTAAATCCTCTACACACCCATGGCATATGAAATCTTTGATTTTGAGAAGCACATTATGAACCGTATGATTTTCATCTTCAAACACAAAAGTATGGATGAAGTCACTCTTCATATGCACCTAGTGCTTTGTCTTCCTCCTACATTTATGTATATGGATTTCAGGGCACTCACCTTTTTGAAAGTAAGGCCAGTTACTTCTAATTATCTATGGTAGTTAAAATCTACTAATCATAAGTTTGCATGCATCATCCTAATTAATTTGATCATTTGTATGGATTTTCCACCATGTCACTTCAACTCCCTTTGAAGCCTAATTTAAGACACTGACCCATTGACTAATCGTAGGCATATGAACTTGTAAGTGCAAAATCAATTGATTGATATCTTCAGTTGCATAGTATGAAAGAAGTTGTCTTTCTATGGTAAATACCATTCTCATAGGTCAAAATTCATGATCACCAAAAGCCCAATTGAGTAGATGTGTATTTGAGTCTCTAATTATAGAATAATCTATTTCCCAAGGTAAGGTACCTTCTCTAGTCAACTCTATATAATCCTACATATGATCATCTCCTTGATAGAGAAAATCAAGTTTTGAGAAAGAAGGTAATTTAGAATACATTGATGCATAATATTATATAACCAATTAAGGTGTCAATGGCTGAGTAATTATTGGTTTAGGCTTCCATTATTTAGATGTCATTAATTATTCATGAGTAAAGACTACACTAAGGTTTTATTATGTGCATATAAGAAATTGCACTCGATTATGTACAAAGCCTTTGGGTTCTCCTCAGAGTTTACCTTCATCCCAATAGTTTATTGTGTGACATAAGGAGACTTTGTTTTAGTCAGAATGATTTAGGGTTTGTGCACCTTATGTAAAGGAATGACTATAATCTTATCTCCCTAATGTGCCTCTAACTAATTTTGTATAGTATTGATAGTCATTTGACCATCATATGCTCATTTATTGCCAATAAGCATAGGATAAAGAGTTGTTATCTTCATATCATTGACTTTAAAGTCACCTTATAGGATTAGTTCTATGACTTTTATATCAACATATTTTAACCAACCAATAGGTTTAAATCTTCCATAGTCTATTAAAATTAGAGTCATTGGATTGTAATTGAGAATTGGCCATCTAATTGCCTCCCATGTAGACTTGGGGATCATGTTGACCATGCTACCAAAATGGAAGACAACATTTGGAATTTCATATCTTATAACTTCAATGTTGATTCACACATATACATCCCATAAATTCTTTATTTTTACATACATCTATCTTTTGTTACCCTTATTGTGCACATTCTAGTGAATTATGTAGTAAATTTGTAATGTTTTGGGAAATGTATTTATTGTATAGTGTACTTATTAGCTTCAATAAATCTATTAGCATAGTAATAACTCCATATCACATAGTGCACACAATTTAGCCATACATTTAGGCATCTATTATTGTAGTATCTCATTTATTGGTGGCTTGGTTTTGAATATTATTAAACATATGTGAAACTTCATACATCAACCCCTTTTATATAGTTGGGTCTGGGTATTTATCCTATTTCACTTTCCATATTACTTGATCCTGAGGCAATTTTGAGAGGAGGCAATCCTGTCACTATGCACTGATGTATTATAATGGCATTCAAAAATGCATCTTCCTTAAATTTTGCTTTCACCATGTTAACATTCATAGCATCCTTTTATTTTCTTTGATTTTCTAAAAAAGGATAGTCTTCTATCTTGTGCTACTCATATACCCTATAGTATGCATAATATGACTATATTTTGGGATTCAAAGGACAATTATATTGCACATGGTTATACTCTCCACATAAATAACATTACAAAGGAGGACATTGATAATTATTTCCTCTACCACCTTGATAACTCTCTTTGTATCCACCCCTAGATCCTCCTCTATACATCTAATAACCTCCCTATTGTTACACTACATTCCAATTCTAATGATGTTGGCTATTATCTCCAATCCCAAATTTTTGTTGTGCAATTAGTAGAGTTCAACTAGTTTGCTACTACTACATCATTATTAGATTACAAGGTGTTAAATACTGGTATTATGGTAATCATGGTGTCCAACTCAATGAAAGAGGAGTCCATCCAACTAGACCTTGAGGTTGGTACTAAGGCAATCTATGAATCCATTATGGACCTGATTGGTTTGCATAACCCTTATCAACATTTTGGCTTGGAATCATTTGATTTACCAAGGACACTTGTTGTGCAAAAATGGTGAATATATTATTTTTAATATCTTATTTGAGCTCCTAAAAATCCCTACAATTATTTTCATCATGATTGTGTGATTTACAAAAATTTCAATACAATTTTTGTGGACTCTCTACATAATGTTTCAAGAGATGGCATTGCATTATTGTATGCACTACTACTCTACATATTTTATATAGCTTTGTCTTGATCTTAGGATAACCATTCCTATGGTGTCCTTCTTTCCCACACTCCATGCACCATAGCATTATCTTAGGCTTATTTGCTTCATGATATTATTCCATGCTCTTCATAAAAGCTTGTAATGTATTTTCAATCTTATAACCCACTATGGGAGCTTCCTCATAATCTTTAATTTTCTCCACCTAGAGAGAAGCAACTCTAGCATCTACCTGAGTAGTATATTGAGTCTATGTTATATCAAACCTAATCCTAGAACATAATCCTTTGACAAAGCATGCATCTTTATCTTTATCTTATAAGTCAACCTCTACCTTATTCATAAAATCTGAAAACCTAAGATCATAATCATAGACTAATTCTCCTAACTTTTTCCTAATGTCCTTTAGGTTTTGAATATTCTGACTTGTACATTTATTTATTTTAAATTCTGTAATAAGCCACTCAACCTATTGTAGGTTTTCTTGAGCAATATATTTGTGGTATATAAACTCAAGTGATATTTCATTCAATTCCCTAATTAATTCACACTTATTTATGGGCTCATTAGTAATACCCTTAGCTTTCCATTTCATCTCACATGTTAATCAGTGTACTACTCAAGGTCCATAGACCCATCATATGTCATCAAGTTTATGAATGCTCCTAAATCACCCATATTGTAAATTAGAATAGAGGGGATTTGACATTTAGTTGTTATAGTGAGAGGATAAATTATGTGTGATCATGTCTATGCACTCAAAAGATATACTTGTTCACTAGGAGAGTTTGTTTGTGCATTCTAATTCTTTTTATTTTTTACTTTTCTTTGATTGGTTTCAATGAACCCTATGACCTTCAAAGCCTTAGGAATTGAGGTTGTTTCAATTTTAGTGCCATATTGATGCACTTTCTCTAAAAATAGACCTTCCCAACTACTATATGTATGTTATTCTGGTTGAAAATTTTTACTAGAATATAACAAATTGGGTTACAGGGATGTGTACTCTTTTAGTGAATGATTCTTTCCTTTGACTTTTTCTTTCCATGCTTGAACCTATGATTACTTTGTGACTTTGTCCTAATTATTTGCTTAATGATTCATGTACTTTTTATAGTAATACCCATTATTGTATCTATGTACTACATCTATAAACTAAATGATCTACCTCTACACTATCCTCATCTTCATTTTCAAACATATCTTCTTCTTCTTGCTCTTCATCACTTCTTTTCCATCAGAATTCATCTTCTTATTTAATTTGTCTTTCTCCATTCTTCATTATTAATCTCTTTCTTCTCATTCATCACTTATTCATACTCTTTATTCTTCTATTTTACTTCTACTCTTAACTCTACTCATAACTACCTAGGTATTTTTTAATTTACTACATGTATTCTATTGTCATAGCTCACATTCTAAATCCAGACTCTTTTATCGACTCTTCTTCCCTCATGTCTCCATTCTAGATTTAATTCTAAGAAATATCTGCTCATCTAATCATCTTTTATTGTCATGTCACACACACCCCCATACACCCAAAGCAACTAATCCATATTAGCCAAAGTAAGCAACATGGTCTTTTCCACAACTAACATCTTCACTAGGATAGGTAGTCACTGCAAAAATTTTCCTTGAACTCCTCTAATGAACAAGTCCTTCATAGCTTTGAAAGATATGTATACTCATACTAAAAACTTACTTATATATACATCTACTATAGTAGTAACCCAATGATCTATTTATCTTATCCAATCATTTTCCAATCTTTTTAACCAGACTATCTTTTATTAAGTCTAGTATATAGTTTCTTCAATCCTTGGTTGAAAGCAATAATATTCCAACCATGCTAACTAGTTACCTAGAAATTCTAGCAACTCATACCAGAATATTTAACAAATTATAACATAAATATGCTATTGAATGATATCCTGAACTATAATACTAGTCCTTTTTTATTCTTCTTTTATGAAATTACATATCTTTTGGTCTAACCATATCTCAATATCTCTCTGCCCTGATAACCATCTTAGCATAATTTCCTCCAATATTTTCCATGCTAACTACACCATTATTAGCATAGGTTATTAAATTATCATAACATGCTAATGATGAGGATAGCTATGAGATACTTCATGTGTGTAAAATAGTTTGTCATAAAATATAGGAAATTGGATGACAAAAAATGTAAGATGCATTAATTATTTTGTGTAATTGAGTAAATTAAGAACAACCAGTATTGTATAAACTAAAATAATGCATCAAAAATAGTTTAGACATAAATTAACCAAGACATTACACATGAGAATTCATGTAATAAACATAACAATAAATCATATAGGTAACCATAATAGATAATCTCTATTGATCTCTCTTAAAAGTAGAACCCTCTTCTTCTTTAAAACAAAAATATGTATAGACATTTCCAATTTATGACTATTCATATTCTTATTTTACTTGGAACCAAAATTGGAGTCTCTTCATATTATATCTTATTAAAAGTTGTGAATATAAGACAAAATAGTCTATACAATGACAAAATGAGTGCATAATATATGAATATCAAATAAATGTCTTGTGTAGCTTTACAATCCATGTTCTTCTACCAATAGTCTTGTAGATGGATTTAAGTACATTTGAGTGCAAAAAAACTCTTATAAATTATAAATAGACCTAAGGAGGTGAGATAAGTACTATGGGAGTTTTTAAATAGTTTATTTAATACCATTTGAGACTAAAAACATTCAAAACCAACTCAAACCATGCCTGTAATCATATTATATAGGTTTATAACTTACACAATCTACTTAAAAATGGTCTTGAACTCATATTTAAATCTCTTTGGTAATTTAATAAGGTATAAATAAGGTTTATATATGTGCTACTAAATATTTTTCCACTCAAACATAACTATCTCCATGTTCAATAATGTCACAACCTCAAAACCCTACCTACCACCTTTAAGAAGAAACAAAAACACTACATTTTTTTTATTTTGGATACTCACACATACCAATGATGATATAATATCATGTGAGAGGGATATTTATACCCTTTAGGGTCTCAAAAAAACAATCATTTTCATCCATTAATCCTAGAAACTCACTGGAATAATAAAACCCATGTTTAATGAGGTTTTAAGAGGGTTTTGAGATACTTATTAATGATTATTCATTAATTTAATCCCTTATATATTTTAAATAATGGATGGAATATTGATTTAATATGGTCTCATATTAACATCCAATATCACTGGCTAAAACTCTCTTTCCTCTTCATGGAATGAACACTTGAAAATGACCTTCACAAGCTTGTAAAGGAGTCTATGGTAAGATGGAACATTTGTTGCATTCTTATGACCTGAAAACACTAGCACAAGTTTATTTTGACCCTATACACCTATAATATACTTTAAAACATCACTTTATGACATCAAATGACCATATCCACATTAAAAAAATGCTTTAGAAGCTTTTGGCAAGTGTATTTCTATGTTATACTTTACTTTCTTGATCTTTGGAAGGTCCCACCACTTTTTCATGTTGAAAATGACCTTGGAAAACATATGTGAGGGATAAATAACCGTTAAAAATATTATAAATGCATTAGAGGCCCAAAAATACACTTGATTTTTCATATTAGCAAAGACAACATTACCTTAATTTCTCCAAACTTACCTTTTTTCTAGTGAAACATAAAATAATGATTTTTTTACCTTACCATATCATGTCTCTAGAACTATTCATCCACCATAATACATTATATCACCTTGGATTTCAACATACCAATGATCCACCATGTGTCAACATACCTTGACCTTTCTAAAGTGACCTCAAACTTTGCTAAGAAACCTTAACTTCTCCAAAACACAAACAAGACCTTCATGTAGGGGCTAATGAGAAGACTAGGGGTATAACCCACTCTTATAGACCATGTATATATCCTTGTTATGACCAATTTTGAGCAAGATAAAACCTAACAAAATATCAATAACAAGGATAGGTGAGATTAAAAGTGAAGTTTTATATTATCCCTACTTATGGTAGCCAATTTCAACTAACATCTTTGGTGACCTCATGGTATTTCATGTTTGTTATGCATCTAGACCAATTACCATCTTGCCTCCATTGGGATATGGAGTCACCTATGCTCAACTTAAACTAAAATAAACTTTGACACGTGATTTCAAGCTCTTAAAATGAATGTAATAGCTAACTAGCTTCATAAACACAACAAGAAGATGACAACCCACCAAATCAAGACACCAAAATAAATAAGACACACACTATGATAAGAAGTACTTAGATAAAACAAAATAAGAAACTACCTTGTAAAACTAACCTCTAAAAATTAATCCTCTTGTATCAAAAGGGAAACTCCTTGAGTCTTCCTCATATGATGAATGAGTACTATGTGCAAGTTGTTGTTCATAGTTTGTTCTTGCTTTGTTATCTCTTTTCTTGACCACCACTATCTTTGTCTTAACCTAAAATAGATCTGAAATAGAAAACATGTCTCCAATAAATACAAATTCATCTTAAATTTCATGATTTACCCTATATTATTATCTATCCTTGGCAATGTGATATGCATCCAATGCAACCATGGTTTTATTCATAAAGGCAAAAACAGCCTCAACTTCTATTGGCTCTTTTATCTCCATCTCTTACTCACCCTAAAAAGTTTCATCTTTGTCATAATTTGTTACAGAATGAATTTAAAACTCTTGGTATTAGATTATTAGACTTGTTTGCTTGCTAATATCTTTAGAATTCTCATTAACAACTTCATCTTGTAATTTTGGAGGTATAAACCTACCAAATTCTTCAAATTCATTGAATATGTTCAAATAGGGCTACCACATTTTATCAAGACCTCCTTAAACTTGTTCATGAAATTCAAAAAGATCAGCAATCATAATGTTATTTTATAATGCCTTCTCATGCATGTATTCATCATGATCATTTGCCAAGACAACCATATTAGAATTATATTCATGGGATATACGTTCAGTATCCAAACTAGAGAAAAAAATTTATAGCTCTTCCCAAAGATACCTTCTTCCTAATCACTTGAAAGCATGCCAAATTCAATCTCTTTCTTTTCATTATCTTTGGGAATAATAGGATGGTCAAATGCTTCGCTCTCTTCAACATAATTATAACATAGATACAACTTTTATTCTTCAATCTCTATCTCTTGTTCATGAGGCTCAACAAGGTTACTAACTAAGGTATCTTCATGCATACTCATCTTATGCTCAGCTGAAACTTGTTCAACTATTGTATGATCATCTTTCCTTGATCAATATCCAATTCATAAGAACTAGATTGGTCTTCTTCCTCCTTCATGAAGAATGGAATCTCATTTGCCCATCCAAGGTCTAATTCATCATGTTTCTTTAGTGTCAAGCTTGATTTCTCCTCTTTTTCATCAACATCAAAGCCATACCAACCAAACTGATACACTTGATCATTTGTGACATCTTTAAGGCTATCCAACTATTGGCTAATAATTACAGGTCTCTCTTCATCTCTAAAAACTTATTTTACTTCCTTTTGATAAGGGAAACTACTAAGAAGGATATATTCATCATATACACTAGAATCACTATCTTCAAAGCCTTATTGAGATTCACTTGGAGATAACTAATTTTATTTTTCAAGGAATGTCACCTTATCATCTAGTTTTGACAAAATATCCTTCACATCTAAATGCCCATCTTATTCCCTCAATAAAATAGGTTTTTCTTCATAAAACTAGGGTGTGGGAGGGAAATAGACTTCATTAGTTTTCTTAAAACTTGATAAAGTGTCTATTTATATAGGTTTTATGCACACCATAACCATAATGAGGTAGACTCTAACATTTTAGGATCTTAATTGAGGTAAACTCCACTCCAAGGCATGAGTTGAAAATATGTAGTCTTTGACAACCTATTGATGGAATAGTGGATAGGGTATGTAGGTCGTTAACAAGGTTTTTAGATAGAGGTGTGGCTTTCTAATAGAGTGAGTTCCTACTTGAGTTGGATGGGTGGTTGGATTCTAATCTAGAGTGGATAGACCTTAATAAAAAAATTAAAAAGGGAAGGTAAGGTAGGGAATTAAAGAAGACTCCATTGTCCTTAGGAATTATTCCCCTAGTTGGCTTTTGAATAGACCTATGCTTTCTCAAACTATTGTCTGTTTCTAGTAGTAAAAGCACACAAGAAGTCAAACACAACTATGAAGTCTAAGGGAAAAAAGATATAGGAATTTAGCATGCCTCAAACAAAGTTTTCTCCTTTTAGGGTAGCTACTACAAACCCTTAATTATTATGGCTCAATCAAGTGAATTATTTGAGGTAGCTATTACATGCACATAGAAAAATACACCAAAGAAAGCATAAATACACATTCAAAAATATGATTCAAATAACTTGACTCACTTTATTAATATATTTTTTTATCTTTTAATAGATATTGCACATATTAAGATTAACATATCAATTAAAAATCAAGAATCTACTTGTAGCTGGAGCACACTAAAGATTTATTGAATCACATAACCATGGAAATAACAATCAATTACTCAAAATGGGAAAGAAAATACTCAGGACACTTTGTTGATGATCAAAATAACTCATTGCTCTATATTCCAAAATTTTCTAACAAAAAAAAAAGTTTGGGGTACAATTATATTTATATATCTTAGGGAAGGGGCTGCCTCATCCTCCAAGTCCATGCATGATTGTTACATATGGTAGTTAGAACATGTAGTTCTAACTATAGTCTAAAATTATTTAAGAAAAGCTAAAAGAAGCTATAAATAGACAAATTAACTTTACAAAATTATGTAACATGTGCATGCATAATAAAATATAAAGTCAATTTTATAATTATTTGTCTAATTACAAGGAGAATTTAAAAATATGTGCTGCTACAGGAGTTGTATATGCATAAGGCTAATACTATGTTGTCTAAAGTGTTATATGGGCTTTGGTAGGAGTGGAATTCAAAGTAGAAGTTGAAGATATAGCAATACTACTAGAAATCTAATTCGTTTTTGCCTATTTATCTTCATAAGCTTTGTGTGCTACCTCATGCTATTGGCAAATAATGTCTAATTTAAGTAATGATGGTTAGTAGAGTCTCTTGGTTTTCTCGAGGAGTCTTGCATGTTCATCTTTAGTTAGCTAAATCTTACTCCTAAAAATATCACCTTCTGTCACCTTCCTCCTAACTTTGCTTAACTCTGATTCTATTATTTCTATTTCCAATAATTGTATGCTATATTTGAAGTTCTCAATCGCGATTCTACTAATCAATTTTCTCATAGAATTTCTTGCCTTAGAAAATTTTAGCTCATTAAAATTTAGAAAAATTGAGTCACATGTGCTTAGTACTCTAAAATTAAATTTGAAATTAATTTCAACCACCATTTTACCTCTTCATGCCTAATGACAACCATATTTATGGAATTAGATACCTCAAGCATGGTCATTAAGTCAACATGGCTATATAATGAGTTACCTGTGTAGATAACTAGCATTTTAAGATTGACACTATCTTGAACCAAAGAGTCACATAGTTGACTTACTTGGTTAATATGAGGTGAAATTTTATCCTTCATAAATTATATGGCCTCTAAGGAATTTTAACATTTTTATGTGGCCTCCCAAACCTTAGCTTTGATACCTACAAGAATATGCACTATGTTGCATTGTTCTCTAAGCTGCTCAATTTGTGCTTGCAATTCACGTACCTCCTCTTATAGCTCCTCCCAAAATAACTTTGTGCCTTCATGAATAACCACCATACAATCCTTATTTTATTGAGATATGTCTAAAATATTTTCTTTGTATATAGATTACCCTAGCTTCATATTCTAGACTATTACAATTTCCTTAGATATGCTACATATTGTGTAATCACTTCAGCTCTTAGCTTAGTCACTATTATACTTATATAATTCTCTAGATATGAAATATGGATATATATCACTATTAAAAATTAAGATGATTTGATTACAATTTAACTTGGATGTAAATTATGGCTTCAATGGTTGAGTATCATCTATATAGGATCCTGCATTGAACACCAATTTGTGTGATATAAATATGTAATGTTTACTTTGCTTTTATTTAAAATTTGTTAGCTTAGGTTGGTGAGGACCTTTAAAATATCAATAACAAGTATTTTTGATATTATATTTGCCAATTATGGTGAGACTTAGTAATAAAGTGCCTTAGGATGTACACCAAAAAATGCTTTTGGGCCTATGTTTGTAGACTAATTCCCTCAGGGGAATTATTTTGGATAGTGTTCACAACAATTATTTTGAATGAGTCCTTTCATTAGGAAAAATTCCTAAAATGATTATTTTAAAGGGATAATTCATGGATAAAGGGCATTTTCAAACTCCCCAAAGGGTACTTTTGATTTTCTTGAAGGGTACTTATGTACGTTATGGGTCACTTCAAAGGTCTCGAAGGGTAGTTTTGGAGGGTTGAAGGGCACGTTTGATATCTAAAGGGGAATTTAATATGGCTAAGTTTCACTTCAAAGGTCATAAAGGGTAAGTTTCAAAAAACCCAAAGGGTATGTGCCTTTAACTCAAAGGGTCATATTCTCTCAGACATAATGTCTGAAGGAATTAGGCTACATGACAAAAACTCTAAGATAGAAGTCCTGAAGGGTGTGTCAAAAGATAAAAAGGGAATTTAGATATTCCATAAAGGCTAAAATGTCCTTTTAAAAATATTTGAAGGGTATGTGTCCACTCAAAAAAGGGAACACAACTTAGGATAAATATCTGGTAGGGTAGGTTTAACCAAACTTGAAGGATAGGTTTGTGGTAATTGGCCTATAACACAAAGGCCAAAGGGAACTTTGATTCATGACACAAGGGGTAGGGAAAAACACCTAAAGGGTATATCCTAAAGTATAAAGGGGCTAAAATAATAGTTTTAAAAGGTAGTTTGCATAAAAATTGAAGGGTGTGTGCCCTAAAAAGAAGTGGTCAAAAAGGGCTTAAATGGTCAATTTGGGGAAGTTTGAAGGTTTTGAAGGGTAGGTGGAAAGAATTTGAAGGGTCTAATTTAGGTCAAAATTTTTCCTAAAGGGTTTACTTCATGAATATCAAAGGGTAGGTTTAGAAAGGCAAAAAAATACATTCTAAGAGCTATGAAGGAAAATTTCAAAATGTTGAAGGGTAACTTGGAAACAATAAAAAGGGTGTAATTCATAGGGCATTTGTCCATGATAGAAGTCCCAAAAGATCTAACTTATAAAGGTTGAAGGGCACTTCTAAAATTATTGAAGGGTACTCTCATATGACTAAGGGTCATTCCAAAAATTTTGAAGGATAAGTTAGATAGGGTCAAAGGGATAATACACCAGGGAATTTGTTTTGGGGAAAGTGTATGTGGTCCATAATTCCTTAAGGCAAAGAGTCCATAGGCTGAATTATTTTAGGAGAATTGTTTTGGAGAAAAAATCCACAACAATTTCTCTGACAAAAATAAGGATTCTTGAACAATAAGCTTGAAATTAAATAGGATCAAAATTTCCTAAAACATAACATTCAAAAAGATAATTTTTCATGAAGGCCAAAATAATTAACCTAAAGGCTATGAACCCAAAAAATTTATCTACAATACACAAGTTAGTCTCATAAACATGATGCCAATATAATCCCACCAAAAAAGTGAAATGTCCTAAATTTATCAAATTTTGCATAGACATATGAAAAGGATTGCCCATTAAGATCACATTTCAAAAAAAGTGGGTCACCATTTCCTTCCAAGAAAAATAGGGGGATGTTGGGTATAATAAATGGTGACTTAAAGGGGGAATGCTATTGAGTATTCAAGAACCCATAACTCTAGTTTGAAATCCTAAATCAATCATGAAGTGTGTCATAGAAGAATACTTTAAGCAAAAACATGAAAGAGACTCCTAAGTTAATTCATACAACATAATTACCTTCTAATTTTTTGGATATGTGTGTGTTAAAATGTGTAATCCATTTAACCCCTGTTGTGATGAGATTTTCAAATTCTTTGATGGGGTTGTAGGTTTTGTTCTAGTATCTATTAAAACACAAAATAAGGGAAGCTCAATTATTACTCTACTACTAACCAGACATCCATAGCCCCAACAAAGATACCTTGGGATCCTTCTCTTCTTATTCCATTATTTTCTTTTGATCATGATGCCTGGTACATTGACCTTGTTTCTTCATATGAGCCTTTTGATTTTATTTTGCTCTTTTGAACTAATTGATTATTTTATTTCTCTATATTTTATTTTCTTAATTTCATATTAGTGGAAAAGAGAGAAGAGGAAACCCTAGTGAGCTGGTATAATTAGAAAACAAATCATTACTAGAACGTCCATGTCAGCCAAATCTAGACCTAGAATTATCATTTTTAATAGGTATTCAATGTGATAAGTGCATTTGATCTAATAAAATAATAAAAAATTCTAAATTTGTATGAAGTAATTTTAAAACAACTTCCACATGCCTAGAAAAAGCATTCACTTATGACACCATTCAGAATAATCCATGATTACCTACCTTCATCCTAAAGACCAAAAAACATAGAAATATACATAATCTATAAACTAGTCCCAAAGTGTCAATATTTTAATTTCCCCTTTTCAACAATTCATAAGCTCAATTTTTTTGTATTTTAGTTTTAAAAATAACTAGAGAAAACACCACTTTGAATTCCAAAGAAGAAAATAAAGATGACTAATCTAGAAAGTAAGAAATTACTCTAGAAAACATGAAATCTAATCTAAGAAAGCCAAAGTACTAAAAAGCAAGATAACTAAACTAGAAAGCATTAAAAATCTATTCTAGAAAGCATGGAAATATGATCTAGAAAGCATGAAAACCTAATCTAGTCCTATGTCTAAACTTATCTAAATCCTCTCAATCAGTAATATCTACAAATAGAACAACTTTGAAGTAATGCTTTAGAAACTATCCATTAATTGTATATGTGAGCTCATTGCCTTGGAGGTCTTTTAGATGAAACATGTTATTGCCCATGATCCTTAAAATTTGATATGGTCTAATACATAATGGAGTAAACTTGTCATGTTTTCCTTTATTTTCATGGTCTTTAGCCCATAATAACACTAGATCTAAAATTCTAAATGCTTTGAATTTTGCTTTTTTATCAAACCACATTTTAACTGCATCCTAATTTTTGTTGAATGTCTGTAAAGCCTCAATCCTTGAATCTTCCATTTTTATTATATCTATTAATCTTTATTTTACTTTGTCATTTGGTTCTATGTAATCTTATATGAACTGATAAGTGGGTAACTTCAATGTGATGGGGAAAAATGGTCTACATCCATACACCAATAGGTAAGGCAAAGATTTTAAGGCTTACTTGTATCTCATCCAATCTACCTAAAGAGCATAATTTAGTAGATTATTCCAATCTCTAGGCTTGTCCCATACTGACTTCTTGATTGCCTCAATCATATTTTTATTCATTGACTCAACTAACCCATTCCCCTAGGGGTGGTGGTTGGAAGTTGACCTAATTATAATATGATTGTCATGTGCCCACTTAGTGAACTCTACTAATATAAATGTTTGTCCATTATCACATACTAAAGAGATGGGCATGCCATATCTAGTCGTGATGTGATCCTCCAAAAAGTGAATCACATCTTGTGCTCTACTCTTTTTTATGGAAATGAATTTCATCCATATAGTGCAATAATCTATAGCCATAAACACAAATTTATGGCCTGCTGAGGAGTTTGGGTTAATTACATGAATAAATTTCAAGCCCCACTGTGCACATGATCTTCTTTCAACAACTAGATATAGAGGCATGAATATGTGAACTTCCCTTTTGGCCAATGCTTGACATCCATGGAAATTTTTGACATGCATGTGAGCATCTTTGAAGATGGTTGGAACATAGTATCCCAACCTCAAGATTATATGGGCTATGGTGTTGTCATCTAAGTGACCAATACCTATCTTTTGATGTAAATTTTCTAATATTTACTTATCCTCTTCTATATATACACATCTAAGATACATACCTTCATAGTTCCTTATATAGAGGACTCTTTTCTTGATCATGAAAATGAATAGCTCTAAGCCTTAAGGCTCTCCTTCTTTCTCGAATAAGCTCTGGGGAGTAGGTTCCTATAATTAAATACTAGAATATATCAGTATACCATTCCCCTTTAGAAACTTGTGTTGTACATACCTCTTCAAAGGTGATTTAGAGATCTGGTCAATCATGAGTTGAACAATGCCTTATCCTTTGATGATCTTTGTAGGCCTAATCTCTATGTCAACCTCTTGGAGCTTAGCCATCCATTTTCCCTAACATTCTCCTGGCTCATTTTGTGATAGGGTGAGATTGATAGCAAGATTAGGTATAATGGTGATGTTTTTTCCTCAAGGTATAATGTCAAAATTTCTTCACTACTTTGACCAAATTGAATATATGCTTGTTGATCATCGAATACTTAAGCTCTATATCCTTCAAATTTGTACTCATGAAGGTAATTGGATTCTCAGTTTCATCCTTCTTCTATATGATAATAGCAATAATGGTGTGTTCTAAGGTGAATGAGTACAAATAGAAATCCTTTGTGAAGTCTACACTAATCAATACTAGAGCCTAAGAAATGGCATCTTTTATATCTTGGAAGGACTTTTTAGCTTCAACTATCCATTCTATTTTAGCATCCTACTTGAGCATAGTATTTAGAGCCTTGAAAATTTATATGAACCCCAAGATACACTTCTTGACAAAGTTAATTTTCCCAAAAAATGACTTAAGTTCTTTTTTGCTATTTGGATGCTGAATCTTTGAGATTTCTTTGATTATTTTTGGATCGATGGTGATCTTGTCTTTTATGATAACATGTCCTAAGAGTTTCCCCTCAATGACTCCAAATGTGCTCTTTGAACTTCTTACACCTTTTGAATATGGACTGTAGGTGAGTTATGTGATCCTTTCTATTCTTTGAGAACACTATGATATCATCCATTTATATAATTATGCATTTTCCTATTAGTCCCTTAGAGGCATGATCCATGGAATATTGAAAGGTAGCTCCTACATTAATTAGGCCAAACAACATCCTCTTGTATGCATAAGTACCCTATTTCATAGTAAATGTCATCTTCATTTTATCCTTGAGCTACACCAATACTTGGTTGTAGCCTAAAAATCTATCCAAAAAAGACATCATCTCAGAACCACTCACTATTTGTATTACCTCATTTAAAGAAGGTAGGGGATAATTATCCTTTTTAGAAGCCCTATTAAGATTTTTAAAGCCTACACATAATTTGATCTCACCATTTTTCTTTCTTACTGGGACCAAATTAGCCACCTAGGTAGAATGTCAGATTGGGAAGATGATTTTAACACTTAATAACTTCTCCACTTCCTTCTAAAAAAGAGGCTCCAAAATAGGGTTTATTAGCCTTTGCCTCTATCTGAATAGTTTATGGTCTTACTTCAAGGGAATTATGTGAGTGATGACCTATGGATCATATACCTTAAGGTCTTCATACATCTAGGTGATAACATCCTTATATCAAACAATCAAATATTTGACTCACTCCTTTTCCTCCATGGTGCATCTAAGGCTAATATTCACATAATGTGTGTTATGCTAATCTCCCAAATTTTCCCTCTTGAATTCAAATTCATCGACCTTGGGTTGTATGAGCTGTTACACATGAGGATCTGAGTCAAATGATCTCTCTAAGGATACTAAGCGAGATATAATTTGATTTTATTTAATTTAGAGAATACCCTTTATATCTATTTCTTCTTGATAGAAATGGTTAATTTCCTTGTCATCAATGATTTAGGATTTGAAATCCCCCGAATTAGTTAAGAACTAGATAATCTATTGATCAGTATTGAAGACCTAAAAAATTTCTACATTGTCTAGAACAAAGGTACAGGGAACCAATTCAATGGAAAATCTTTTTACCTCAGACTCCTATAATGGCTTGAGATTGGTAACAACTGTAGCTAATGAATTGGTGACCTATTTTTTTCTCTCAAGAGTGCTACTATGTTGAAAGATTCAAAGCTTTCAATTAAATCCCATACTATGGGATTATACCTCTTTAAATAAGATAATTTACACTGGTATTTATTTTTTATCTAGGGAACCTCTAGCTCTGAGTCCCCAAATAATTTTATCTACTTTACATTATTCTCTAGTGCAAACTATAGTCCTACGATTATAGCCTCATACACAACCCTATTATTTTTATTGGGAAATTCTAGTTTATAAGTGGCCAAGAATGTCTTACCTTGAGGATCAATTATCTCAATTCCCACACCAGATCCTTTCTTGGACTTGGATCCATCAAAATGCATTGTCTATAGCTGATTTGAACCTTCATGTTTGAGGTTCTATGTTGAATTATGAGTGGTACAAGTATAAATGCCTAATAATGGAGAATAATACTTTACCTCTTCATTCTTGATGTCGTATTCCATGATGGGATATTTCATTTTGGGCTCTCTATCAATTCTGATCTAATTTGCAACTTCTCTCCATGATAGCTAGATGTGTGAGAAGTCTTTGGAAAGATACCCATTAAGTGTTTTGGACCAATCACTGCTCAACAATAATCTATAGTCCTCTAATATGTCCATTACCAATATATCAATAGTAATTTGGACTCTCAATTCTTATGCTACTTGAATGTGTACATTGTTTAGATCTTTCACCACTAGTACTACCATTTTATCTATTTGAGAGACTAATCTCTTTGAAGGGCTGGGAGTGAGACCAAGATTTTTACATATAGAAGTAGGCATAATAGTTTTGGATGATCCATAATCAACCAAATAGTTATGAATATTCTTACAGAATGCTCTGATGTTTAGTAGGAATGTTGGTACTTTGGGCTTACTCTTGTAAATGATGTTGGCATCAACCACCTTTACTTTTTCTGTAGCCACTCTAGTTTTCTCCACAGGGGCCTTTTCGGTAATGGATTTCCATAATAGTTCCTTTTTCTTGGCAACCTAGGATAACTCATGGAGAGTTATATTTGGCTTAAACTCCTTCATGTCTTCTATGACATTATATCTTCCTTTACTTGATTCTTCTTTATTTGGAAATTGAGCATTCCCTTTTGGAGGGGGTGGATTATTGTTTGCTTTGGGATTTGGAGGGATTATTATGGTATTTGGAAGAGTCAAAGTGGTAAGAAGCTACTTGTTCCTTAGGTTATATGTACCTCTTTAAAACTATTAGAAAACATGAACTTTGTCTACATTATCCTCTAGTTTGTTGTCATCATTTCCTAGGAAGGGAAAGTTATGAGTCTCAAAGAACATGGTTATGCTAGTAGATTTAGGGTCTTAATGAGATTTTAGTGGATTATTCATCTAATCTTGCCTAGTTACTTCCCTTTGAAAGATATTAAATGCTATGCAAAACTCAATGTAATCAAGCTCGCCATGTTGGGGTGTATTGTGTATCCTGCACTAATTGAAGAGAGTTATTTCAATGATGTTGCTTTTTAGGAGTCTTCCAGATTGCTCCATATTATTTTTAGGGATATTAAATGGAATGTTATATATTTGTAACCCAATGTTCTGGTTGCCAATTGGAGCATGGGTATTGCCCATCTTTCATTGCATATTTAAAAAATTGTTACTCAATTTATAAACCATCTTATGAATAGAATCCAATTCAAAATTTATGGAATCCACACCTTGTAGAATAACTATAGTAAGTGTAATTACATGATGGTTCTATTGGTAACCATTAACTATCACATGATTGTTCAAATAGCCAAAATTTGATTGTGTCATTTGTGTCAATAGAGGTAGCATATATAACTAATTTTGATTCTAGAACATTCTACTTCACATGTAGTATTAGATTGAGTGCTAAGAATCCATTTCTGATAGTAACCTAGGTGTCTACGGGTTGAGTTGTCTATCGATGCTAATGGCTTCTTTGAATGCTAACATTAAAGTATTGGTAGCAAGTACTCTTCTTAATAATTAGTGGTAATGGGATCTAAGTAATTTTTATACATCATCAGTGCTAACATCTGTTATGGTTTGTACCTCAAGATTAACTAGTTGTACATATTTTACCATCTTACATTGAAAGAATAGATGGGATCATTAGGTTCCCTCTTCATGCTGGTGAAGTGCTGATATACTAGTCTAGGATTGGTTACCTATCCAAACTGTACAAGAAAAGTTGTTTGACAATCCTCCCAATTATTGATGGAATTTTTCATTAGATTCAAATACAAATCATAAGCAACATATATTAAATTAAAAGGGAATAACTGACATGAAACATCCTCATTGATTACATTCTTTAACCTTAAAGCAACTTTAATAGATTTAATATGCTCTTTTATGGTCTTTGACCCTAAAGGAGAAAAGGATGGTAGATATTTTTTGGGATTATAGGGTAAATCATGCATGTCCCCTAAGATGGAAATGGTAGATCCAACCATGTTTATTTTTGAACCATCAATTGATATATAGGGAAAGGTTTCTTTATGGATAAAGGGTACCCTAATGGATGTGGATTATTTTGAAATAGAGATGTTGGCATAGTTCTAGGTATCTTATGGTTGGCCAAGGGTGAAACTAATAAACTAGCTTGGGAATTAGATCTAATCACTCTCTTGGGTGACTCTAGTGTAACTCTACATAGAGCCTAGCCTCTATTATTTGGAGGAAATTTAGGCCTTCCTTCTAGTGTCAGTGAAATTATTGATGTAGGTTTTATGCACACCACATTCATAACGAGGTAGCCTCTAACATTTTAAGATCTTAATGGAGGTAAAATCCACTCTATGGCACAAGTTAGAGGTATGTAGTCTTTAAAAACCTATTGATGGAATAGTGGGTAGGGTATGTGGGCTATTAACAAGGTTTTTGGATGCAGGTGTGGCTTTCTAACAGACTAAGTTCCTACATGAGTTGGATGGGTGGTTGGCTTCTAATATAGAATGTGTATATCTTAATAAAAAATTCAAAAAGGGAAGGTAAGGTAGGGTAAAAAAGAAGACTTTGTGGTCCTTAGGAATTACTCCCTTAGTTGGCTCCTGAATAGACCTATGCTTTATCAAACCTATGTCTATTGCCAGCAGTAAAAACACACAAGTAGTCAAACATAGCTAGGAAGTCTAAGAGAATAGAAATGTAGGAAGTTCACATGCCTCAAATAAAGGTTGATCATTTTAGGGTAGCTATTTCACACCCTTGATCAAGAAATTATGGCTTGGGTAAATGAATTATCTATGGTAGCTATTGCATGCACACAAAAAACTACACCAAAGAAAGCATAAATATACATTCAAAAATATGATTCAAATAACTTATCTCACTTTACTAATATATTTTATTATCTTTTAATAGTTATTACACATCTTAAGATTAGTATATCAATAAAAAAATCAATAATCTATTCACAGCTATAGCACACTAAAGATTTATTGAATCACACAATCATGAAAATAACAATCAATTACATGAAATAAGAAAGAAAATACTCAAGACACTTTGTTGATGATCAAAATTACTCACTACTCTATATTCCAAAAAAATTGACAAAAAATAAAGTTAGGGGTATAGTTGTATTTATATATCTTGGGGAAGGGGTTGCCTCATCCTCCAAGTCTATGCATGATTGTTACATGTGGTGGTTAGAACATGTAGTTATAACTATGGTTTAAAACCATTTAAGAAAAACTAAATAAAGTTATAAATAGACAAATTGAATTTATAAAAGTATGCAATGTGTGCATGTACAAGAAAATACAAAGTTAATTTTATAATGATTTGTCTAATTACAAGGAGAATATAAATATATGTGTTACTATAGGAATTGTACATGCATAAGGCTAAGACTATTTGTCTGAAATGCCACATGGGATTTAATAGGATTGGAAGTCAAAGTATAAGCTAAAAATATAGCAACACTACCATAATTCTTCTTCTTTTTCACCCTATTATTTTCATATACTTTATGCACTACCTCATGCTATTGGTGAATAATGTCAAAGATAATCAATGATGGTTGGTGGAGTCTCTTGGTTTGCCCAAGGAGTCTTGCATGTTCATCTTTAGTTAGCTCAAACTTACTCCTAGAAATCTCAACTTTAGTCACCTTACTCCTAACTTTGTTTAACTCTAATTCTATTCTTTCTATTACCATGCCTCGTATGATCTATTTGAAGTTCTTAGTGGCCTTCTGGACAATTTTATCAAAACTAATTCTAGTAATCAATTTGCCTGTAGAATATCTTGCCTTAGACAATTTTAGCTCATTCAAAATTTGGAGGAGCTAAGCCTCATGTGCTTAGTACTCTATAATTACAGCCATAATTTCTTTCAACCACTTTTTTACCTCCTCATGTCTGATGACAACTAGATATAGGTTATTAGATGCCTCAAACATGATCATTAAGTCAAAATGGATATATAATGAGTTGTCTATGTAGACAACTAGAATTTTAAGCTTCGCATTATCTTGAACCAAGAGCTATAGAGTTGACTTACTTGTTTCACATGAGGTACCATCTTAGCCTTCATAAATTCCATGGCCTCTAAATAATTGTAACATTTGGATGAAACCTCTTGAACCTCAGCTTTGATACTTACAAGAATATGCATTTTACTAGATTGTTATCTAAGCTACTCAATCTATGCTTGCAATTCCTATACCTCCTCTTCTAGCTTCTTCTAAGCTAACTTTGTGACTTCATGAATGGACACCACAACATCCTTTTATGCTTGAGATAGGTCGAAAAGATTCTCTTCATATACAAACTACCCTAGATGCCTATTCTAAACTACTATAATTTCCTTCGATATGCTACATATTGTGTAATCACTTTGGCTCTTAGCTTAGTTATTTTTATAGTCACAAAATTTATAAGATATGAGCTAGGGCTCTCGTTCACTATTGGAAGTGAAGACACTTCTATTTTAAGTTAACTTGGAAGTAAATTATGACTTCAATGGATGTGTATCATCTATATAGGATCCTACATTGAATACTAGTTTATGTTATATAAATATGCAATGTTCACTTTGCTTTTATTTCAAATTTATTAACTCAAGTTAGTAGGGACCTTTAAAATATCAATAATAAGTATTTTTTTGTTATATTGCCAAGTGTGGTGAGACTTAATACTAAATTACCATAGGAGGTACACCAAAAAATTCTTTTAGGCCAATGTTTATAGACTAATTCCCTCAAAGGAATTATTTTGGATAAAATATCCACAACAATTGTTACGAAGGAGTATTTTAGTTGGGCAAAAGTCCTAAAATAATTATTCTAAAGGGCTAATTTATGTCTAAAGGGTATTTTCAAACTCCTTGAAGGGTACTTTTGATTTTCTCAAGGGGTACTTCTATACATCTATGGGTCACTTTAAAGGTCGCAAAGGGTAGTTTTGGAGGGCTAAAGGGCACCTTTGATCTTTGAAGGGCACTTTCATATGACTAAGGGTCACTTCAAAGGTCTTGAAGGGTAAGTTTCACAAAACTCGAAGGGTATTACCTTTAACTCAAAGGGTTAGATTCTCTTAGACAAAATGTCTAAAGGAATTTGGCTACATGACAAATCCCCAAGATAGAATCCATGAAGGGCATGTCAAAAAATAAAAAGGGCATTTAGATATTCTATAAAGGCTAAAAGGTCGTTTTCAATAGATCTAAAGGGTATGTGGCCACTTAGAAAAGGCCACACAATTAAGGAAAAAGATCTAATAGGGTAGGTTTAACCAAACCCAAAGGATAGGCTCATGTAAATTGGCCTAAAACATAAAGGTTGAAGGCACTTTGGTTCATGACACAAAGGGTAGGGAAAAAAACCCAAAGGGTATATCCCAAAGGATAAAGGGGTTGAAACAATAGTTCTAAAAGGTAGTTTTCACAAAATATGAAGGGTATGTGCCCTAAAAAGAAGTGTTAAAAAAGGTGTAAATGGTTAATTTGGCCAAGGTTGAAGGGCTAGTTTAAAGGTTTTGAAGGGTAGGTGGAAAAAATTTGAAGGGTCTACTTTGGGTCAAAATTTTGCCTGAAGGGTCTACTTCACAAAGGCTGAAGGGTGAGTTCAAAAAGGTAAAAAAGAACATTCTAAAAGTTCCAAAGGGAAATTCAAAAATGTTTAAGGGTAATTTAGAAATATTCAAAAAAATTTACTTCATAGGGCATTTATTTATGACAAAAGTCCCAAAGGATCTACTTCGCAAAGGCTAAAGGTACTTCCAAAATACTCGAAGGGTAATCTCATATGGCTAAGGGTCATTCTAAGAGTTCTAAAGGATAATTTGGATAGGGTCAAATGGATAATATATTATGGAATTTGTTTTATGGAAAGTGTATGTGGTCCATAATTCCTTAAGGCAAAGAGTTTGCAGGCTGAATTCTTTTGGGAGAATTGTTTCGAAGAAAAAATCCACAAAAATCTAACAAAAATAAGGATTCCTAAACAATAATATTGAAATAAAATAATATAAAAAATTCTTGAAACATAACATCCAAAAATATAATTTTTCATGAAGGTCAAAGGAATTAACCTAAAGCTATAAACCCAAAGAATTCATCTGTAATACACAAGTTAGTCTCATAAACATGGTGCTAATATCATCCCACCAGAAAATTGAAATATCCTAGATTTCCCAAATTTTTCATAGACATATGAAAAGTATTCCCCATTAATATCATATTTAAAAAAAGTGGGTCACCATTTCCTTCTAAGAAAAAATGGGGATTTTGGGTACAACAGTGTCCTTCCAACTTAAGACTTTAGGAGGAATAGGTTAATTGTAGTGTTCTTGAAGGGATGGAGAAGGGTATTCAGTTAATGATGTTACATTATTATCCTTTAAATACTAAATTAGTTTATCAAACTTTAATGTATCTTGAAATTCATGGATATATGCAACTTGAAGGGTAGGTGAAGAACTTGAGAGCTCTCTTGACTTGACCTCCATACACTTCTATTTTTAATAACTTTGGATATGCATGGGAGAAGGTTCTTTTTTAAGGGTTGGCATGATATAATCAAGGGTATTAGTAAAATAAGGTCTCCATGATGGAATGTTTTTAGTCTTTTGAGGAAGAGTGAGTGAAGGTTGCATAGGCATGGGCCTTTTTTGAGGGCATGTTGTAATTTGGGCTAGATTTGGAGAAAAATAAGGTTAACTTGGAATAGGGTAAGACATACAAGAATAAATGTATTAAATTTTTTGCCTTTCTTCAATTACTAATCTATTCTCTAGACATTGAATCAAACCTCTTATTTCTAACATCTAATCAATTGGCATGCATTGATTCCTTCTCTCAATATCTGCCCACCTAATTTTAAGTGAATGCACAAAATTATTCATCATTTGAATGCTTTAATTTTAAATATAAGTGTTATAGATAACCAATCTAAGTTATTTATATTTATCAATCTCTCCCATTTCCATTTCCAAACTTAAAAGGGTTTGTTTTAAGTCTAACAAGGTTAGAGTAGAAGTAATATGGCTTTGACAAGGTTGACTAGAGGGATGAGTAGGCTATCAAAGAGGAAAAGTTAGATGGGAGAGGGAATATAAGGCTATTGATAACCTTGGTGAGGTTGGCATGATACTATTTTAGATCCACTTTAAGTAAAACCATAAATTACATCAACTTGATCTGAAGAATGTGAAGGTATATAATATCCATTTTGACCAAAAAAATGCTGAGAATACATACCAATATTCTAATTTTTAGACACTTAGGTTATTTATACCAACTGATATTAAATTTGAGTCACCATTGATGCTTATTTTTATACCTCCAAAGGCTGATGTGTTGAAGATAAACATCAATAACTCTTTAATGGGATGTAATCATTGTCCCACCAAGTATACTAGAATTATTATCATCAAAATTTACACCTTTGAGGAGATTATTCAGGCTTCCTCACTTAAGTGATAACATGGTAACAATCCTAGGTTATGGGTGACCTAAAGAGTGTATTTAACCTCTAGATTAAGGCTATCTCCCTTGATACATCACTTAATAACTACAAACTAAGCCTATTTTTTGTAAGGGAAAAGGGAGAGAGAAATGAAAGTAAACTAAATTATGGAGGTGATGAACCAAATTTATCTCTTTCACCTACTTATTATGCACTAATAACTCAAATGGGGTCTCTAAACATGAATGTTTCACATAGAGGCTATAACATGATGCATAGACTAAGGGGATGATCAAGAGGTCTAAAAGACACTAATGAATGCTTCCACTTGAAATACATACAAGGCTATTTGAATCAATTTATGTGACCTATAAATATGACTAACATCTAAAAATAAGTAATAGATAGAATAAATGAGAGGAGGTGACATATACCATCACTATCATTCATCAAATAACATGAAGAAAAAACTAGTTATAAACATAAAAGAAGGCTACAACTCAATTTTATTCATCTCAAAGGCAAATTAAAAGTGTTCATTTGGATAGGGCTATGAAATATCTATAAAAATGATCCCTTATAATGAAAAAATAAGGCATAAATATAAGAGAAGGAAGGGGGGAGAGAGAGAGAGAGAGAGAGAGAGAGAGAGAGAGAGAGAGAGAGAGAGAGAGAGAGAGAGAGAGAGAGAGAGAGAGAGAGAGAGAGAGAGAGAGAGAGAGAGAGCCAATGATGGATATGAATAAATCATGGAATAATTTATAGGAAAGAATAAATTGCCAAAGGATAGTTATTAAGTCTCTTTTCAACATGTGTACCCTTAATTTGATGATCTTCTCAAGGTGCCATAAGAGTTATTATTTGGCTTGGTAACTCACCCTTGAACTCTTGAAACTTCCCGTTGAATTCATTATGAGATGACCTATCACCTTATTGGAGTATAATCTCCTTGAAAACCTATTTTACATCCATAATCAATCATCTTTCTATATTTGTTTTATAATTTTCTTCATAGTTCTCCCATTTGCTCTCCTAGAGGCTTATTCCTTGTAGCCCTATTTTGGTACAAATATCCTTGGTTTAAGATATATAAAAGGATTATATGAAAAATAATAGCATATTTTCTACCCATTATCCCCTTACATCTTCATCCAAAATGTTAGGGCTCAACTCCCAATGTAGACCCACTTTGTCAATACCCACCTTTCTCAATTAAGCCTAATTAGGCCTAATGTAAGCTTAAAATCCTAAAGACCATACAAGTCCATATATTACCACTCCAAAAACACCCAAATATTATTATTAATTTTAAATAATTTATATTTACAAATTTTCATGAAGTTTTATGGGTTAGAACTCAAGTTAGGCCAAATTCTAAGTTTCTAGCCCTAGATTTCAAAAGCATAGGCTTAAGGAGGCTGAGAGCTAAGAAAATGGATATTTTTAGTTTTAAGGTGTTTCAAGATGAAAAAAATCTTTTTTAAGATATATCCACCTTACCCAATCATTTAGGAGCAATGTTTGTCTTGAAATAGGTTAATAGTACCACTCCATCCTTTTATATAGGTTTATTTCTTGCATGTTTACCCTTGGAGACTTGTTGAAGCACACCAAAACACTATTTATCAAGGTATACCATCTGATATTTGATGATTATATTATTATACCACAAGAATAAAATAATATTTATTGTTATATATAACCTCTTATATGGTCAAGGAACACAAGAAGACCAATATCATAAGATGTTTGAAGGTCCATTCCAACCTTTATGTTGATGGTCTGTTGGAGTGTCTTGGAGATGGCTGCAAGTCCATTTGAGTGCAAATAACCTCTTATAAAGTGTAAATATACATGAGGAGGTGATATAAGTATTTTTTGAGTTTTTTTGAAGACCATTTGAGATTGAAAACATTCAAAACCAACTCAAACCATGTTTATAGTCATCCTATATAGGTTTGGTACTTGCACCATATACTTGAAAATGGTCTTAAACTCATGTTTAGACCTATTTGGTAATTTAATAAGGTTTAAATAGGTTCTCCCAAATATTTTTCCACTTAAACACAACCATCTCCATGTTCAAGAATGTTACAGCCTTAAAAACGTCCCTGTCACCTTCAAGAAGCAATAAAAACATTACATTTTGTCCTTTTGGCTATTGATTTAATAGTTTTGCAAATTTTGGAGTCCTATTCCTAATTTAGTTAATATTCTAAGTTAATTAAATCATTAAATAATATTTTAATAATTAAGCTACTAGTTTGTATAAATTAATTATAATTTTAACTTTTCTATAAATAACAATAAATGTGAAGAAAATAAGACTTAGCTAAAAACTAAGACGGTTATTGTAGGATCTAAAATTCACTGTACAGGACTAGGACACTATCAAAAATTAGGATTTGTCTTTCATTTTATGAAAGGAAAAGATCACCAAAATATGATACCCTAGGGTTTGATGCTATAGTCCTCTTCTACTACTATTATCCAAGAGGCCTGAGATTTATGGGTTTTGTTCACTACCTATGAAATTTTGACTATTAGATGTTCATGGAACTCCTTGTAGAGATTATTTATTATTCAAACCCTATAATCTATTATTATTTGGAAAAAATTGGGAAAGAGAGGGGGTTAGTGTGTGTAAGATGCACTAAACATGTATCCACATGCTTTATGTGGGCACACTGCCTACATACCAATACTCTAAAGATGGATCAAGCCATATGTAGTTCTCTCAATTGATGTGATTTGTGAAATTATGTGTATAAATATTCAAAATACTAAAACTAGGTGTGCTTGAGGTGGTTAGGGATTGGTGTAAGTAATTGGATGTGTTTATAGCTATATTAGATGGTTATATGCAAAGAATAGGGAAGTTCACCTCAATTGTCTTGCTTGTATTCTTGATTGCTTTGTGATATTTGACAACCCCTTATAAATTAAATTTGAATGGGATTTTATAGGGATATATTGGTCATGGGTTGATTGTATTCATGTTAGGCTGACAATAAGGAGGATAATAACTAGAAGGAACTGATCGTTGGAGGTAAAAATGCACTTGGATAAGAGTGTCAAAAATGGAAACCCTAGGGTTTGATGTTATAGTACAAGTTGGGTGTTATTTTCCTAAAGGAATAGGACCCAAGGGTATGGAATCATCATTGGAAATGCTACCTAGAGGAGGTGGAATCATTGTTTGGAAGGCTATGGATGACTTGGAATCAATGAAAAGATGCCTATGAGGGTCATGAGAGAAATCAAGAGGCACCTATGGGTTTGGTGTCACAAGCCACACTCAGGTTATCAATTTTCACATTTTATATGACTACATTTGCCTCCCCTTTATTTTAGTGATGCAACAAAGTGAAATACTAGGATAAAGGAAAAATAAAAAGTATACCTAAACTTACTGCAAGGTTAAAGATCATAAATTTGTGTAATGTTGGATGCGCATAAAGAGAGCATGTTGTGAAGTGTAAATCTATAACAGAAAACCAAGAGTATATTAGTTCTTACTAGATATGCTATATCTAAAATAAGAACATACAAAGCTAGGAAAAAGAGAGATAAAGAGAAAGGAATGAATACACCTCACTAGGTATGTGAACTAATACAAAAGTTGTTGTGATGTTGAGTGATGTTGAGTAATGCTGGGTATGTGTTATACCAAGAGTAATATCATGAATAGAGATGAGTGCTCAATTCCACAAAAGTGGCTCAAGAATGCAAAGGCAGGCCCTTTGGATCCATCATCACCCACTAAGTGAAGCTATTTGATTATGTGTGTGTTAATAAATGTTTGGACTGTGTGTCTAATCCCTCTGAGTAGGTGGCTCAAGAATACAAAGGCTAGATAGTCCTTTGGCTCCATCATTACCCCATGAAGTGAAGTTATGAATTGATACTAGTATGGAATATATGTCATATGAGATTGATCCTGAAGCCCATGAATGTTTTTTAATCTAATAATGTGGCATGGATAGTTGAATATGTACTAGAAACTAAGCCAATCTTGGCCAACTTAGAAAATATGGAGATTAGGCTAGTATGAAATCCACTCTAAAACTGGGCAATAGGCTTATCTGGAAGCCACTCAGAAATGTGAAGGTTAGGTTTGTATAAAAACCACTCCAAAATTATGCTAATCACCTACAAATGAAATAAGTCATGCAACTATTGAGAATGCTTGGGTAATATACTAAACTCAAAAAAAAAATCAAATGTACAATGCATATTTCCCCCAATCACTAATGTCTAAAACATGGATTTTAATCTAGAATTTATATCAACTACCTAATATGAAACTAGAAGTGAGAGCCATCATGCCATGCATGATGCCCCCTATATTTGGATTCTCTGAGAAAAATTATACTAAAATTGTTGAATTTGAATTGGTCTATATGTGCAAAACTATAGCTAAGCTTACCTTTCTACCTCTTTCTATAAAATTTGATTTTTTTTGTTGTTTGGATAAGAGTGCCAAAAATGGACACCCTGTTATCTGATGTTATAGTCTAATCTTGATGCTATTATCTTGGGTTAATTTTGATGATTTTTTATAAAATTCTCTATCTACCTAGTTTTTTCTACCTAGTTTGAAGTTTGGTTTCTATTTTGGGTATTATAAATGTTGCTTTTTTACTGATAAAAGCTCTGATCTTTGCGATAAAACCCCTATTTATTGCACCCTCTTCTGAGGGTAGGAATGAAGAACTTGTAATGACTATCCTTAGAAGAAAGAGTTCTACAAGTATGTTATGCTATGAACATACATGATATAGCAATGATAATTGATAAGATATCTCAAGATATAACATGGTTTGTAATAGAGATTGTTAGATCAACAAGGGTATGCCTAGATAGATATAACAATGTAATATCATGTGCAATATAATAAAATAGAACTAGAAGTCTAGTTAATTGTTAGTTTATAAGGAGGGATGGAGGATGATGTCCATCATCTCATCCAAGAAAGAAAGATAATGCATGATGTGGATCATGGCATTGAAAATATTTGAGAAGAAAACAAGCAATAAGAACACAAGGCAAGAAGCATACAAGAGTGGCCAAAGAGCCAAGCAAACAAGGGGCATGGGCACATGTCACTCAAACTTGAAATCAAACATATAAGGCATGTTCAAATTTGAAATACATATACAATTAAAACAAGCAAGGTTGGTGTGAAATCCATAATCATAGAGAAGATTATAGGTAAAGGACATTGGCAAATGTCCTAAGGTATACACAAGAATCGAAGTAAAAGACATTGGTGAATGTCCTAAGGCACATACAGAAGATAAAATTGGAACTGATAAATGCAAACACATCTACCTATGCAAATCGAGAAAGGAATGCATGTAATATACTAGAAAAAAATCACATCTAACTAATTAAAGAAAGAATTGAAATTATACAAGACATGTAGTACAAGACAAGGTATATTCTAAGAAATACACAAGTGTTATATACTATTGAGATTTTAATATATTAATCTATGTAAGCTAGTAAGTAGTGTACATCAACATGATAACTAGAGTGTGTGGTGTAGGAATGACATAACCTGGATGGCATAGTCATGTAAAAGATGCCCTTAGTGGGTAAATATATTGATGTATGTAATGAATGTAGAAGTAGGATGCCCTATCAATGGGTAGAGTGAAGCAATCAAGGATCTATAATTCACTACACATTCAAAAAAAACCAAGTGAAGCATGGTAATATAGATAAATCAAAAAACAATAACATAACACAAAAAAATGTAAGTCTAGCATAGTAGTAGAGATGTAAAGCATGGATAATGCATACAATTGAGATGTTTTTGGTGTTTTGAGTTATTTTAATGTTTTTGTATTTTAAAATTATTTGAATTTTTTCTAATTTTGAATAGCTGAATGTTTTTGGTATTTTTATAGAAGCTATGTACAATCAATCATGAGGAAATTATGTACAAGAAAACTATGAAACTATGTACAAGTAATTTGAAAGAAAGTTATATAAAAGTAATTTTAAAAAATTATGTACAATACAATGTGTAAAATGAAGTTCTAGACATGGAATCTATGTAGATGCGTAATATTCAATGGATTTTTGATTTTCTTTCCTTCAAGTGAGGCTAGATGATACACTTTAGGTCTAAGCTTTTTGGTAATAATGTATGGCCCTAGCCAATTTGGTTTGAATTTTCCTTTGATTTCTTCTTTGGCATTAATATTGTGAAGATTTTCTTTGAGAACAAGATCATTAATTTTGAATTCTCTGGTGTGAAAACATTTGTTATAGGATCATTTGTATTCCTAGTAGATTTTGAGATGTTTTATTGCTTGAATGCGTGCATGGTCTAACTACTCGAGCTGGTGTAGACACTTTTCATGATATTGGTCATTAGTGAGAATACCTTTAAGGGAGACACAAAGAGATGGGATTTATAATTCTAATGGTAAAACTACTTCTATGCCATAAATGAGTAAATAAGGAGTGGCTCTTGTGTGTATGCAGATACTTGTGTGATAGTCCCATAATGCAAAGACTAGTTGATTGTGGCAATCATCTCCAAATTTGGTCACTATTTTGCTCAAAATGTTATTGATGGTTTTATTGTTAGCCTCTACTTGACCATTTCCTTATGGGTAATATAGAGTGGATAATATGTGTTTAATCCTATATTTTATGAAAAATTTCTTGACAATTTTGTTCTTGAATGATGTTCCATGATAAAAAATGAGAACTACGAGTAGGCTGAAGCATGAAAGAATATGAGTCATGAGAAAGCTACAAATGTCCTCTCTTATGGTAGATTGGAGTGGAATGGCTTCCACCCACTTGGTAAAATATTTTGTAGCTATGATGATGAACTTATGTCTATTGGTAGATTCAGGGTTAATTTTTATAATAAGATCAAATCCTCATATCATAAATGGCCATGGAGAGGTAATAGGTTGAAATTATTGTGATGGTGCATGTTTTAGGTTACTATGTCATTGACATTTATCATAGAGATTTATGTATTTTGAATATTCATCTTCCATATTGGTCTAGTAGTACCCTTATCAAAGTAATTTTTATGACATGACCTTTCCACTAAATTAACTACCACACTCATTATCATGTATCTATGTAAGATAAATTTCAGCTTTTGTTGAAGCCAAACATTGAAGCAATTTTCCATCGAAGGATAATTTAAAAAGGTCCCCACCAATGTTTTCATAACAGAGTGATTTTTTGTGTAACTTGCATTTTTCATTTCAAGAAAAAGTGTCTTGTGTAATAGATTTATTTAGGAAGTTATAGATATCAGAGAACCATTATGGAGCTATAAAATTTTGTGTAGTGGCTAAGATAGATAATACAATCAAATCCATGTTGGATAATGATGGTGATTGTAATCATTTAATTATAAAAATAGCTCGATTATCATTGATGTCAATAGGAATAAAAAATGCAACACTTGTCATTGCATGTGCATGTAAATTGTCTTTTCTTGGTATACTTTCTATAGAAAAGTAGTCGAACTATGATGATAAACATTGTATCATATTTCAGTATGGGATAAGAAGTTCTTATTTTTTCTGATAGACATCATTGAATTGATTTACCACAAGTTATGAATCACTAAAGACTTGAATAGATCTAATTTGGAGGGACTAAGTAGCAAATAAACCTAAGATAAGTGCTTCATATTATATAGTGTTCTTGGTGCTGGAGAAACTTAATCGATTGCAATAGAAACTGTGTGACTAGAAGGGTTGAAAAAGACAATGCCCTCCCCTACACTAGATATGCATCAAGAACCATGAAAGAACATGGTCCAAGTATTAGAATGAGTAGAATAGGTAGTTAAATCATCTCTAAATGTGTCACTATTAGGATTGGTGTCTAGGAGTGGTGCGGCTACCAAATGGTCTGCAATGATTTGGCCCTTTATTGATTTCTAGAGAACTATGTTTAAGTCAAACTCTATTAATAACATAACCCAATTTGTGATGTGACCAAAGAGATGTGGTTTTTCCATTGTAAAATTCAAGGGATCTTCTTTTTTGATAACCTGAGTCTCATAATTTATCATGTAATGTCAAAGTTTTTATGTGGAAAAAACTAATGCTAGACACAATTTTTCTATCATAGAGTAATTTATTTCATAATCAACTAATGTGCAACTGATGTAATAAACTACTTGCTCGATATGTTGATCATCATGTTCTACTAAAATTGTTCCTAATGCATGATTTGTTATTGAGATATATATTATAAAAGGCCTATCTAATATAAGTGGTACTAAAATAGGTAGATTAAGAAGATATTGCTTGATTGTATCAAATCTTTCTTAATAGGTTTAGTTCCAGATAATTTTTGTATATTTTTTAATTATCAAGTGAATGACTGAGTTTTATTAGCAAGTTGAGCTACAAAATGATGGATTACTTGGATCTTGCCTTATAAGTATCAAAGTTGTTCTAAATGCATGGGAGGTGGCATATCGATAATTGCTTTAACTTTTTTAGGGTCAACCTCTATGCCATGCTAAGAAATAATAAAACCTAAGAGTTTTCCTAATGTAAATCCAAACACACATTTATTTGGGTTTAATCAAACATTGTATTACCTAAATATTTTAAATATCTTTCATAAATTAATAGTGTGATGTTTTCATTGTTTAGATTTAGCTAATATATCATCGACATAATCCTTGATAGTATGGTGAATAAAGTCATGAAAAATATGCATCATGGTACACTGATATGTGGCTTTGACATTTTTTAATCCAAAAGGAATGACAATGTAAAAAAATGTGCCCCGAAGTGTTGTAAAAGATGTTTTCTCTTGACCTTCTTCAGTGATTTTGATTTGGTTGTATCCTGCAAAGCCATCCATAAATGATAACATTACATACCCATTTATGGAATCTATGATCATATCAATGTTAGGTAAAGGAAAATCATATTTTGGGCATGCTTTATTTAAATTTCTAGAATTAGAACAACACCAAATTTGTTCATTAAGGGGAATATATTGGAAACCCATTCAAGGTGTGCTACTCATCAAATAAATCCAACATCTAAGAGGTATTGAATCTCATCTTTGACCAAGAGAGCCACCCTAGGATGTATTTTGTGAATTTTTTGTTTAACTAGTTTATCATCTGGGTATAAGGGAATTCAATGAACTACTACAAATGTATCAATTCCTAGCATATTTAAGTAACACCAAACAAATAGTTCTAAAAAATATATTAAAGTTTGATGAATATTTGTATCCTCTTACTTCCATAGGGCAGTGACTAACAAAACAATGTGAGGATCTTGATAGGTTTCAAAATTGAAATTAACTATTTGCTCATTAAGCAATGTGGAATAATCTAAGGTATAGGGGGTTATAAGAATAATATCATCTAAATCAACTGATACATCTTGGGGATAATCTATATTTTCTTTGAAGTATGCATGGGAATTTGTGTGATGAAGAAATCTATTTTTGTGATAGCAAGATGAAAGTTCCTCATATGCTCTAAGAAATTGTAAGAGGGATTCATCATTAGATAATTCATGTAATGTGTGCATATCTAGTGAAACCATATCATTAATAAGATCAAGATAAATCAATGATAATGTTGAAGTATGATTAATGGTGTGATATACTTGTGTAATGGGTGGACAAAACTTTATATGCTTTGAAGTGATGGAAGAAGGTTTATCATGAAGGAGGGTAAGCCGATATCCCAGCCCTTGCTTTCCATGTTGTGTGGATGCCTCGATAGGATTGAAAATTCCTTGTTCATGCTTTCCAAGACCTTTTCCATGATATCCCATCTTATTAAGACATTTAAGTGCAAAATGGGAAGTAAACTAGTGATTTGGTGTTGGTGTTGGTGTTGGTGTTATTACAAAATTTGAAATTGTTTGATGTGTTGCATGGTTTAAGGGTGTACTATGAGCAATGGGTTTTGTAGGTATATTAATAAGATTAAAGTGTGGAATATAAATATATAGAGATTCAACAACCTCTTAGTATTTAAAATTTTCATTGTATATTGGGCATGTGTAGATGTAGCCTTTATGACTAAATTTTAGACAAGCATGAAGTGTAGAAGGGACTACATGCATATCATGAATCCAAGACTGACCAAGTAATAAATTATAATTGAGGTCATTTGGAATGACTTGGCAAGTAGTTGGTAGTGTATTAGGTCCCAAATTAAGATTGAGTGTTATTTGACCCATGACTTTCTGTGGGATGTTTTCAAAACCTCTAATGTTCATGTTAGAATAGTCTAAATCTTTAGGTTGTATATTAAGACAATAAAGAAAAAAAATCTTGTAAATGTTGAGTCTTGAAACATAATCAACTAACACTATTTTTACCCCCACATCATTGATTCTTAATTGAATATACAAAGTAGATGTTGTTCAATGATGTGTCATGGGGGTAAATCCTCTTTCTCAAAGGAAATATGTTCTTTAGTCCATTGTATTGTGTTGAGGATAAAGGCCACGTAAGCTAGTTTGGCATAAATAGGAAGAATAATATTATGAAGGGTTACATATAATACATATTTGTAAACATCTTATCACTAAAGGAGATTTATAACTAAAACTATATCAGAAGGGGTGCTAGCTTGAGTTATAAAGCTATAGCCATGGGTGTAATCAACCTGCTTATCTTCATAAACTTGGGTGATAGCATATACTACATGATCTACCATAGGCATAGAGCTAGTATTAGGTTTGGAATAAGAGCTAGATGTACCAAGTTTTAAGGAAGGCAGGATAGATAGATAGATCTGCTAGTGTTTTCTTATGTCTATTAATGATAGGGAAATATTTAAAAGTAGCCAATGAGTTAAACACATCTAGGTAGAAATCATGAATGTGAAATGAAATTAATGAAATTAGAGTTATAAGTTATATATCAATATGTTTATAAAGAGAATTTCATATGAGAGATATCAAGTAAGGGAGATAGAGCATGCATTTGTTTATTAATGCATAGATAACTTTGACATGTGATATGATATTTCTAATGTGTTTAACAACATAAATTTGAAATTTTTTCCATGTGAGAGATAAAAACCAAGGGGTAGAGAGCATGAATGCATAAAAAAATTTGACATATGTTATGATATTTATAATGTGTTTAACAAGATAAACTTGAAATTTTTTCCATATGAGAGATACAAAACTAGTAATGAAATCTTGTATTAAAGTCAAGTAAATATTACTTTGAAGGAGAGGGATCTTATTATGTTTAACAGTAACTTTCTTTATATCATCTCATATTATGAAAAATAAGCATGAAATGAAAAGAATGAAGCTTTGTAATAACATATGGTAAACTTCATCATTCATGTACATGATATGACTGAGTATAGTCTCCTTATTTGCAAGAAATACAAGAAATATGTGTAAATAAGTGAGATCCATTTTTGTTGATTATGTGAAATCTGATTTTAGATGTAAGGTGATACCTCAAACAAACAAAGGGACCTAGTATATGAAACTAGGGTTTTGAAAAATGATATTTTTAAAATTTACTATGGAATTTTAAAAATTAAAGTGAATTTTTTATTTAGATATGCAGGTAAAAAATTAGAAAATTCTTTATTTGAAAGGACCTAGTGTATGCAACTAGGGTTTGGAAGAAAATATATTTTTTTAAATTACTCTGGAATTTTAAAATTTAAAGTGAATTTATGATTTAAACATGCAAGGAAAAAATCATAAAATTATTGGAAAAATTTAGAAAGGAATTTACCCTAGGGTTTATAGGGGTTTTATACAGAAGCGAAGTTCATGTTGGGTTCACCAAATGATTTAATAGTTTTGGGAATATTAGAGTCCTATTCTTAATTTAGTTAAGAGTCTGATTTAATTAAATCAATAAATAATATTTCAATAATTAAGATACTAATTATTATAAATTAATTGTAATTTTAACCTTTCTATAAATAGTAATAAATGTCAAGAAAATAAGACTTAGCTAGAAACTAACTGAGATAACTATTGTAGGGTCTAAAATTCACTGTGTAAGATTGCGACACTATCACAAATCAAGATCTAGCTTTCATTTTATGAAAGGAAAAGATAACTAAAATAGGAAACCCTAGGGTTTGGTACTATAGTCCTCTTCTACCACTACTATCTAAGAGTCTTGAGCTTTCTAGGTTTTATTTATTGTGTATGTGTGAGACTTCCTATGAAATTTTGATTATTGGATGTCCATGGAACTCCTTGTAGAGCTGATTTAGTATTCAAAACCTAGACTCCATTGTGCTTTAGCAAAATTTGAGAAAGAGGTGGGGTTAGTGTGTGTAAGATGCACTAAACATGTATCTACACCCCTTGTATGGGCATGTAACCTACATACCTACATGTATCCCCATTTGATGTGCTTTGTGCAATTGTGCATATGAAGATGAAAAATGCTAAAATTAGATGTGATTGAGGTGGATATAGACTGGTGTAAGGATTTGAATGTTCTTATAGTTATATTGGATGGTTGTATGTAGAGAATAGGGAAGTTTTCCTTAATGGTCTTGTTTGTATTCTTTCTTGCATTGTGATATTTGCCAACCCCTTATAAATGAACCTTGAATATGATTTTATAGGTATTTATTGGTCATGGGTCACATCTATTCAGGTGAGGCTAACAATAAGGAGGATATAAACTTGAAGGAACTAACCATTAGAGGTAAAAATGCACTTGGTCACGAGTGCCAAAAATGGACACCCTAGGGTCCAACACTATAGTCCAAGTTGGGCACTATTGTCTTGAAGGAATGAGACCCAGGGGATGTAATCATCACTATAAATGCTACTTAGAGGAGGTTTAATCATTTTTTAGAAGGCTATGGATGACTAGGAATTAGGTTAAAGATGCCTATGAGGGTCATGAGAGCAAGCAAGAGGGATCTATGGGTTGGGTGTCACAAGCCACACTCAAGTTACTAATTTTCACATTTTATATGACTATAGCTACTCACACATGTCACTAATGACAATGGATGATGTGAGATGTATACTCACACCCATGAGGGTATAAAAAAACCAACCATTTTCATCCACTAATCCTGAAAACTCATTGTAACAAGAAAACCCCTACTTGTGGGGTTTTAAGAGGGTTTTGGGCTACTAAACTTGTTAATGGTTGTTCATAAATTTAAGACCCTATAAAATGAAAATAATGCATGGAATGTGGAGGGTATATGTTCCCATATTAGTCTCCAATATCAATGGATCCACTTCCCTTTCCTCTTCATGGAATGAAAACCTTAAAATTACCTTCACAAACTTGCAAAGGAGTTGATGGAGAAGATGAAATGTTTTTTGCATTATTATGACCTGCCAACGATACCAAAAGACTAATTTGACCATGAAAAACTCTAAAATACTTGATACCATTGATTTATGACATCAAATTATCATATCCGCATTGAAAAATGCTTTAGAAGCTCTTGACAAGTGTATTTCTATGGAATACTCTATTTTCTTGATCTTTAGAGGATCCCACCACTTTTGCATATTGAAATTAACCTTGGAAAACATATGTGAGAGATAAATAACCTTGAAAAATATTATAAGTGCATCATAAGAACCAAAATCTGTTTAATCCTTCATATTAGCAAATGCAACATTACTTTAATTTCTCCAAACTTATCTTAACTTTTTCTAAACATGAAATAATGATGTTTTCACCTTACCATGTCATGTCTCTATAAGTATTCATCCACCATAATACATTATATCACCTTGTAGGTCAACATAACAATGCTCCACCATGGGTCAACATAACTTGACATTTGTAAATTAACCTTAAACTTTGCTAAGAAACCTTAACTTCTCCAAAACATAAACAAGACCTTCATGTAAGGGCTAATGACAAGACTAAGGGTATAACCCACTCTTATAGACCATGTAATAGACCTTAAGGTGATTATAAATTTGATAATAAATCCTTTCTATTACCAAGTTTGACCAAGATAAAACCTAACAAAAGATCAATAAAAAGGCTAGGCAAGACTAGAAATAGAGTTTTAAATTGTCCTTACCTATGGTAGCCAATTTTGGTTAATAAAAACATAGTTAGTAAAAAATATATAAGTATGAAAACCACTTGTATATTTATAATGTATCAAGGACTAGACTACATTTATACCTTGAACACTATAGGGATATTTAACAAATACCAATTCATCATCACAAATATCATGAAACATTTAGTGGATTAAGGCAAAATAAAGGTTCAAGGTTTCACAAGGTTTTAGGATAAATAGAAAAAGATTAAAACTCTAGGAAATATTTAAGTTGAGAATTTTTACAGGGTTCCCCCACTTCTTTGAATAAGGGGGTCATTTTAGACACAACAAATGGTGACTTTGCATGGAAAATATTGCCCCAACATTTAGAACCCAAAGTACGATCATCCAATATTGAACATAGAAATAGGCAAGCCTAACTCTATCTAAATATACTTTGTGTATGAAAATCATTCAATTATGAATAAAAAATTAACATACTATATTATATTTCCTTTTGATTCCAATTTGTGCTTTAGTGTTGGATTCCTTTTTTATTTTGATAGACCACTTCAATAAGCTTAGGTACATTTGGGATACTGAAGGGATTTTGAAGGAATTTGAATTTCATAGATTTTGTCTAAGTGGGGAGGGTTTGAAAAATTCTCTACTACTATCCAAACATTTATATCCCCACTAGAGATACTTTTGGTCTCACACTTGGCCTTGCTCCATTAATAGCTAGGTTAGAAAGCCTATAATGGAAGTTACTAAAATCACCCTTTCTAAGGAAGAAATCATAATATCCTTGTTCTTTCTCAATTTACTTTTTCTATGTTAAATTCATGGATTTTTTCATTCACTTAGGGATTTTTTAAGGGTTACCTTGCTTGTAATTATTTTAAATACTAGAGGTTTTCCTTATATTTCCCAATTATGGCACAAATTTTCATTATTAGTCATCCTTTGGAGCAATCATCACTTTCTCTAAACTTAATTTCTATCTATGAATCATTGGGGTCAAGTATACCATCCCATTAGGGATACTTGGGAGAAAAAAATTATTTAAGGTCAATAAAATATGTACAAAATAATGAAAAAATAAAACTATAGAAGCAACAACATAACATAAGAAAATAAACAATAAAAATAAACACACAACAAAGCAAACTAGACTAAGCCTAATCTAACATATACATTACCACCCTTTCCAAATTTATTCTAATATTTTATTATAAGGGAAAACTAAGAATTAATGCTTTAGTAACTATCCATTCATATGTAATGGGTGGTAATTACCTTCAATGTCTTAAGGTAGAACACATTCTATCCAAGTAATTTTGAGATTTGATACAAACCAATCCATAATAGCTCAAACTTTGAGTGTTGGACTTTATTTTCATGGGATTTATCCCATAGTAGATCTCAGTTAAAAATACTAAATTAATTCACATTCACCCTCTTATCAAACCACATTTTAATTTTTCCCTGGTGCTTATTGAAATTTTAGAGGGCCTCTTCTCAAGCATTTTCCAATTGGATGATGTTTAATAGCCTCATGTCTGCCTTCTCACTGCTTCCCATTATTCCTTCATAAACTTATAGGTAGGTAATATGAGGGTAATTAGGAAGAGTGTCTCTAGTCCATATAATATTAGGAATGGTAAACATTTAAGGGTTTTCTTATACTAGGTGTGATAAGCCCAAAGGGCAGAATTTAACAACAAGTGCCATTCTTGACACTTCATCTCTACATATTTATTGATTACATTGATCAAGTTATTATTTATATATTCTTCCAAACCATTCCCTTTTAGGTATTAGTTGGAAAATAATATTAAATTTACCCTTATTCATAATCCCATTCAGTAAACTATACATATTGGAATGCAAGTCCATTATCACAAACCAATGACATTGGTATGCCAAATCGAGTGATTATGTTTTCTTTAAGAAATTTGATCACCTCCTTGGTAGTAATATTATTAGTGGATACTACGTAAATCTTCCTCATGATATAATCGATGGTTGTAAGCATGAATTTATGGTCAAATAAGTAGTTTGGATTGATAACTCCTATGAAGTCCAATAATAGGTTAAAATGACATTGTATTATGAACCTCCCATTTGGAAAAAACTTAACATCAATGATATGAGTGTACATGTTAATGCATATCCCTAACAATAGTGGGCTAATGATAGTCTACTCAAAATCTTTGTATGTTATTGCATTGTCAGAGGGATGGCCACTACCAAGCTTCTCATGGAAACTAATCATAATGTCCTTGGCTTATTTCTCAGATAGGCACCTAAGATAGATTCATTTATAATTATTTCTATAAAGGACCCATTTTTAGCATGCAATGAGTTGATTTTAGCCTAATGGACCTTTTTTGGGTCTAGTTTAGTCTGTGGGTGGGCTTCCATAGATAAGATAGTGGGTGATTGGAGCATACCCATCTTGATGAAGTAATTATGATTGGTCAACATGATGTAGTGTAATCCAAGGATCAATCTCTATGATTAACTAAATTATACTATGGCCTTGAAAAAACTTAGTAAGTTTACTCTCTAGATCATATTCTTCTAACTTGGCCTCCACCAGTCCCTACACTCTCCAAATTCATTCTACCCAAGCATAAGTTTTATTATTAGTTATGGGATACTGATGTTCATATTATTTCTAAGAATGTAATGCCTAAATTTCTTGACCACCTTAACCAAAACATAAGCATATTTTTCAAGGGTATAATAATTTATCTCTACATCTTTAAGGTTTATTCTCATGAAATTAATTGGGTACGTTTCTCCATTCTAATTTTGAGTGAGGATGATGGTAATGGTATGATCAAAAGAAAAAGAGTAGAGGTATATATCCTTGTATAGTTTGGGATTATCAGAAATGGTGCTTGCATGATGGCCTCTTTAATTTATTGAAAGGTCTTCTTTGATTTAATGTTCTATTACACTTTAGATTCCTATTTCAGCATCACATTTAGAGGTTTAAAAATCTCAATAAATCCAAAAATATATGTGCACATGAAATCAATTTTTCCAATGAAAGACTTTAATTACTTTTTACTATTTGGGAGAGGTATCTTAAAAATAACATCAACACACTTAGGGTCAATAGAGATACCTTATTTTATGATAATTTGAATAATAATCTTACCTTTTGTAATACCAAACACACTCTTATTTTGGTTTAAGGAAATACCATGCCTTCTACATCTCTCAAATATCCTCTACAAGTGATGAGTGTGATATGATCTATATTTTGAGAAGATAATAAAATCATATATATATATATATATATATATATATATATATATATATATAACAATTCACTTCCCTATCAAAAATTTTAAGGTGAAATCCATGGCTATATAAAAAGTGGATCCTATATTAATCAAGCCAAATGGTATCCATTTATAGGTAAAATTTCCCCACTTCATTGTGAATGTAATCCTGGTTTGATCTTTTGGGTTGAAAAGAACTTAGTTGTATCTTGATAATCCATCTAAAAAGTACATCATCTGGGATATGATAACCATATAAATCATTTCTTCCAAGGAGGGTAATTGGTAATTATCTTTATTAGATGATCTATTCATATTTTAGAAATCCACACAATTGAATATCTACATTATTCTCACAAATGGGTACTAAATTAGCTACCTAAGTGGAGTGGAAAATAAGATAGATGATTCCTACTAAAAAGAGCTCATGAACCTCTTTATGTATAAATGGTTCTAGAATTAGGTTAATGAACCTCTACCTTTGTCTAAAAGGCTTATAATTTGGTTTGATGGGGATAGTATGGGTTATTACACTCAAGTTGAGGATTTTAAGATCTCCATAGGCCCAACTAATTATTTATCTATATCTCAGTAACAACCCTCTAATTTTCTCAATCTCTTCCAATAGACAATCAAGGCTATTATTAATGGTCTAGGGTGGTCATAGGACCCAATATCAATAGTATTAAACTTCATGTCTTGGTATCTTAGCTTTATAGTTGGTGTTTAGAGTTATTAATATTGACCACTCACTCAAAGGAGATCATGCCTTATGGGACTAGGTTTTATCTAAAGCTCATGATGTTATCCTGATCATAATCTACATCTTCCAAATCATCTCTTTCCATTTCATATATGATCTGATCTTAAAATATCCCAATATTACTAAGTAATTATAGGATTAGTTGGTTGTCTTCAAATACTAAATTTTTTTAAAATTATGTGGGATAGAAGGGAAAGGGATTACTTGATAGAGAACTCTTATAATATTATGGCATCTAGAAGTGTTAGATTTATGATATAAGTTGCCAATGAATTGAAAAATTGGTTTTCCTCTAAGGTAATGGGAATAGATTTAAATGAAATGAAAATTTATATCAAATCCCATGTCATGTGTTTGTAATTCCTAAGATAGTAAATTTTGCACTATAATTTTTTCTTGACTTGGTTTATGACTAGCTTAGAATCCACAAACACTTTGAGTTACTTGACTCTATGTTTCAAAGATAATTTTAGCCCAGGGATAAAGGATTTGTGTTCTATAAGGTTTTTAGTCTAGGGGAATTGATGTTTATAAGAAGCTAGGTGTCATTTTCCCTATGGGTCAATCAGAAAGAATCCTACCCTAGGACCTTGTTTAGAATAGGCCTCATCAAAAAATAGGGACCAAAAACCTAGCATCTTGGGATCATTTCCAATTTTATGCTTAGTTAATTATGTAGATAGGGCATAGATTCCAAGGTTTGAGGATACCAATTCACCTTTTCATTTATGGTATTATATTCTATGATCATGTGTTTCATCCTAGGCTCTCTATCTATTTTTATTTGATTGGCCAAACATCTCTATGGTAGTCACATATGAGAAAAGTTAGTAGCCTTTTACCCATTCAATGTTTTAGACCAATCTATACTGAGAAGCATTATGTAGGTTTTAGGGATTTATACCATGTGGATGTCTATGAATGATTGGATTTTAGGATCATAATCTAGCTACATATGGACATTTAAAAGCTCACTAACTACCTTAACCTATGATTTATCTAGTTGGAACTCCACCTTGTTTAATTTGATAGGTACTAGCCCTAAATTCTCAGAAATTCATATGGGCATCACATTAGATAAATCTCCTAAGTTGATTAATAAATTATGTAGGATCTTATTGAATAGTCCAATAGTTAGAAGGAAGGGAGGAAATTTAGTTTTATACTTATGGATGACCACATTGGTGTGGATAATTTTTTATTTCAACTGGGTCAGCTTCTCTTTAAGTGAATTCAATAGAAGGTCTTATTGTTCAATGATCTAGGTGAGTTTATGAAGTGTTATATTGGCCTTTATTTTTTTCATGTATTTTACTATGTTATACCTAACCTTACTATGAATTGGTTGGGACTCTGTAGTACCCTTTGACTCAGTAGGTTTTGGAGGTGGTGGGTCATTCCTAGATTTAGGTCAAGTGGGGTGGCACCATTATTCAGATGATTAGAAGTGGTGAGGGTTTGTTTCTACATATTGTTCTTAATCTCATGATTTTTCCTTTAAAACTGTGAGAATGTGTGTACCTCACTTGTACTTTCCTTTGGTTCATTATCTTCTTGGTTAGGGAACTCCATTATCTCTAGTACCATTATTGTGCTTGGAGGTATAGTAGTATTAGGGGTTTCTAGATGGTTTAAGACCATCTCATACTCCTCTATTTCTCATTAGAATATATCTAAAGCACTATAGAATTCTATCCAATCAAATTTCCCATGTTGGGTTGTGTTGTGCACCTAGCATCAGTTTGGGAGGGCTATCTCATAGATATTAATATCAAGTAGCTTGTTAGGTAGTGGATTTGGTTAATTATTTAGGTACTTATAGGATATTTATTTCCTTTAGTAGGTAAATTTTATAATAGATATCTCATCATTAACATTCCCCATCTATTTTTAAAGATGTTGGAAATCATTTCTTAGCCTTTACACCATATGTTGGATAACATCCAACTCATTCTTGGTAGACTCCTAGGGTATGATTTAAATATTTTTTACATATAGGAGTAGTTATTGATTATGGGATTGGGCTATTAATTAATTACTAAGGTAAGTAAACCTAGGTATTGTTTGGGTGCAATGTGTCTCAATAAGAGCTGATTTGTCACTAGTATGGGTTGGAGCAATGGGACTTTTTAGTTTGCACTAGGAATAAGTTTTAAGGTAGTTAATCTTAGAAAGGGATTCATAAGGGGTGCTAACATTTGACCTTGGGGTTTATGTTTTTTATACACCTTAATGTCTTGATTATAATCTAGGTGTAGATATATATTTCGGGGATCCCATATTTGAAACATGTCCATCTAGGGGTCTAGAAAGTTCGTATACATTTTGACTGCTAGTTAAGAATTGGGTTAATAAAACATAGTGACCTAGCTATAAATGTTTTGGAACCTAGCATTGAAAATTTTGATGGGATTGTTTAGTTCCCTCTTTTTACATGTGAACTATTGGTAAAAGACATTGGGTTTAATGACTTTCCCAAACTAAGACAATAAGGTGTTATTAAATTACTCCCACCCTGTGATGGAGTATTTAGGGAGATTAAGGAACCAGTTGTAGGCTGCATCCATCAAATTGAATGGAAATATCTTACAATCTACATCCTCAGGTTCCATGTTTATAAGCCTTAGGGTGGTCTTATATGAAGACAAATTTTCTTTGATAGTTCATCCTACACTAGGAGTGAAACATAGGTCACTTTCCAAGTTTATCAAAAGGTCATGAATGACTTTATTGAGACCAACATACCCCCATTTTTATGCTTTTGCTAAAAGGGGACCCTTGTGAATGTTTCAAAACATCTATGTTCTAGATTGAATGTGAAAGGGTTATTCTCTCCTTAAATTTAAAGGCAATTCAATTTCAAGCAAAACATGAGCTTTGGTGTATCTAGTTGTGATTATGTTTAATGGATTAATGTTTCTAATGATTTTCTTTGAGGTGATTAGTTATAGGGTCCATGAAGAAAGCTAGGGTTCCTTAGCAGTAAACCTTAGGGGTTTGAATTCAAATGTTCATGGGAAAAATCTAATGGGAAAATTTATTTCCTTTCAGTTAAAAAACCCTAAGTATAACTTTATATTAATTTTTATTATGTTTTTAAACATGACCAAATGTTAATATAAAATCAAGACTTGGACCTTTTTTCCCTTTTAAAACTTGAGACCCCTTTTGGATTAACTAAGTCTTATTAAGGTTTAAATTTATTTGTGTTTGTAAGCATAAACAACTTTTAAAGGTCTAAACCTTGGGCTAAACCTTTATACATATTGGGCCTTAACTTAAAGCTAATTCACTTTAACGGATCTGATGTTTATCACTTAATCATATATTTTGATCTCGTAGTACGAACCAAAGTCAACACCAAAAGGGAAACCAATCATTATCAAGCACTCAAATTATGATATGGTGGTCCTCACTAATTCAAAATCTTTAATCTGATGATGCACATCAACCTTGAAGCCAAAGCAATTCCATTGTCTTAAATTTGACAAATTTGCTCCCATTATTTGACATCTATAAAGACGTATTCTACATTACTAAACCCATCAAATTTAACCTTGAACTCTTGATGTGTGGAACTCAATCATTAGACCAAAGAAATTACATTATCTTAAATTTGAAAAGTTTGCTCTTATCATTTGATGTCTGTGAGTATGTATTTGACGTTACTGAACCCATCAAATTTAACTTGGATAACTTTTCAAAGCTTAAGTAAAGGGGGAATTTTTAAAGACCCTTTCAAGGAATTTCTATCATTTTTACATAGGAAAACTTAGCATAAAAGGTCTTAACCTAAGTTATTTTATGTTTCTTAACATAAAAATACTTAAAGAACATCATTTTAAGTCTAAGTTTATATAGTCATGGAACTGATTAAAAGGTGTGCATCTTATAGGATCTAATGATGATCACTCACTAGATTTGATCCAATGGTGCATCAATATTGAAGACTTTCAAAAGGCTTTGTGAGTTCAATGCATGGCCAATGTAACTCCTTAAGGCATGTATTTAATGATTTGGGCCCATCAAATATCTAACATCGATCACTTTCTTGCTAGATTTGATCCAACAGTGCATCAAGCTTGAGAACTTTTCAAAGGCCCTACAAGCTTAAAACATGGCATAACCAATGAACTTAGGGATTAAAGTACCAATTAAATATAAGGACCTAGATTTAGAGAAAAATAAAGAAGGCTTTTAAAGGCCAATGGCTAGTCTTCAACTAGCATTTATGGAATTTGTTGTGAAAGGCATAAAGCCACACCACATAGGCTCCACATAAGAATGGAATATCAAAATCAAAGATATCCTAAGCTCAAAAATGTATAGGACATGAGAATAATGTCCCATAAAATTTTAATCATGTATAATATTAAGAAACTAGATATTTCCACCATTAAAGCTCAAAAACCCTAAGCCCTCTATAAAGAAGTCCCGAGTTAGCTCAATTGATCACAAAGCAATCAAAATAGTGCAACTAAATCTTGAAACAAGTGCCCTAGTGAAACCCTTAGTGACCTTGAAAGTATAATTTAGTGTCATCAATGGAAATAGGTAGGCAATAGATGAAAATTGAATTAGAGATTTATCTAACCTCAGATAGTGAAGGAAAGATCTTGAAGGACATAGAGTTGGACTTGAAAGATTTGAATGTGCATAGAATTAGGAATTAGTCTGATTTATTATTAATTATAGAAGAATTAAAACCAATTTCCTAATAATAAAAGAGGAATGTTATTGTATACTAGAGATATAATGACCTAGTCTCAATTCAACTAGTAGGCCTCGACCATGCTACAACCAAACTAGAGGTAATGCATTGTATCAACCTCCTTGCTCCCATTTTCATTGATTATAGAATAGATGGGTCGTGGATCATTCAAGAGGGAAGTAATAATAAGGTTGCATGCATCATCCCTATATCCTTTGAAACTTATTATAAGCACCCCTTACCACATGTTGATCTCTTATCCTTAAGAGAGTGGACAAACAACCAAAACTTGGATTTAGTCCTCACACCTTGGTTAATACAAGGCTCTTATGTTTTTAGGTCCTATGATGGTGGGATTCATATTTTACAATTCAAGGAGGGGATTAGTATAGCTATGACCTTACTATATAGATCCTTTAGTGCCCCTTCCACTACTTATGTGAGCAAGGTCTAGGTATCTTATCTTTACTGAATGTTGGAATGGAATTTAACCCCTCCCATTGGAGACCTAATAAGATTTTTCTTGGCCAAAAAATTCATAGCCATCAAGAGAATGACCTTCAATAAATTATTTATGATGTCCCACCTTTTGGATTCACTTTTGGCTTCTATATATTTCCTTGGCATCTAAAATTGGTCCCCTGATGGTAGGACCACTATCTCTCACCACTACTCTAAATTGCATATATTCAAATATATGAACCACATGAAATTAATCTATGATGGTGTTTTCCAAACTATATATGAGGCAATCAATGGTATCCCTATGCCAAGATTCCACCCTCTAATCAAAAGACAACTGGAAACCATGGGGGATGTATGCTTCTATTTAGATTGCACTATAATAAGGATAGAAGGAATCATGATTCAACCATACAAATTGCCCATTCATGTCCCTAATAATCTTGTAGAGTAAAATATTTCTTATCAAATAATCCAAATATTGGATGGGATATGCAATAAAAATAAGAAGGCTTAAATCCACCTCTTTCCACTAGATATTGCCAGGATTGTGATCAAAGATTATAAGCAACTAGAAATTATGGTGATCCATAAGAATTATTTTGATTTCCAACTAGATGAACTTAAGATGTGGGATCCTAATGATATAGTGTCCAACCACATCTAGGATAAAAATTTCCCAAAGACTTGAGTACAAACATCAACTAGGTGTGGGAGATGGTTTTTACACAAAGGCAAAGAACTTTGTAGAAGTCATGTCTAGGGTTAAAGGCTATAACATCAAATTAGAGCATAGGATAATTAAAGAACATAATCCCTCAAGAGAGATATGGAAACTACATCCCTTGCATTATCACTTATTGTCAGGACCATTTGGAACTACTCATCAAGAGTCACCTATTAGAGGCTAATCTTCTGAGCCTCAATGAGTAGAATTGACAAAGCCACCCTAGGTTGGGCAACCTAAGGATATAAAAGGAAAGGTTAAAGTTGTGATTAAGGATCAAAATATATAGCATATAATTGAAAAAGGTCTTCAACCCCAAGCATCCCCATAAAGGCCTCCTTCTCTAGTATAAATCACTAGCATGATTGCCTTGGAGGTAGGAAAAATAGTGGAGAGTGCCCTTATTGACATTACAATTGCCTATGGTTTTGATAGGGAGGAGGATACCTCTTATACAACAAAAAAAGATTTGATCCCATTGGATGGAGGAAAGAAACAAGCAAAATGGGCCTTGGTGTCCCTAGCACCCAGAAAGAAGACTAGGTTAACCTTCGCTCACCCTACTAGTGAAGTTAACCTCTTCAGTGATGATAATTATATTTATGGACCAACCATTCTTAACTAGTTTTTTATGAGAAACTATATAAAATCTCATCTCTTTCTCCATCTTTGGCTTTAACGTGAGTTGGCATAGATGGTCAAGACAATATCAAGCCATGGATCTAATACATTATGAACAGACAAGTAGAGAGAAGGATCCAAATCCTTCACAATAAGGAGAGCCAAGGGATTGACAACCTAGGGGCCTCTAGGACTTGAAATATAGAAGTTTTTGAGTAGCTATAGTTAAAAGAGTCTGACCCAAAAGTCCACTTCAATCTAGACACATCAGGTCTTGAGAGAGTAGTGACAAAGAAGGATAATATTAACACTGAGGAGTTTACCTTTCAAAAGGTGGAACCATTTGTGGGCTTAACTCCCATTTAAGGATAGGTAGTAGGAAAACATAATATCTTTTAGGAGGATGTAGCTAGTTTGGTAATGGTACAATCAATGATGACCTTGGCTAGAATACAAAGAATGAAGTAAAGGATCCTCAACTTGGAGAAGAATAACTAGGATTTAGAGGCTCAGGTGATGAGTCATCAATTCATCATTTAATAATGTAAATTCAAGGTTAGTGTCTAAGGTTGTATGCAAAAGGAGAAAGATATCTCTATTAACTGGTCTCTTTTACCACACTCCATACTTGCAAGAATTGAAAAGCACACTTGTAAGAAAGTAAATTACACCACACTTTTCAAAAAAGTAAATCATATTTGTAGAAATGGAAAAGTGCACTTGCAAATATTAAATCACACATGCAAGAAAGTAAATTGTTGAATTAAAAATAAAGGATAAACACATAAAACACTTGTAGGTTCACAACAAATTTTATAGAAAATAAATGTTTACATGAAAAATAAATAATAATAATTCAAAAGAATAATTACATAAAGAAATAAATAAAAATATATTTATCCATCTTCCTTAGAATGAGTGGCTAGCTCATTCTTTAGAAGAAGATTTTAATCAAACACTAGATTTATGTCATAAAGATTCAGAATGTATTATTGATAACCAAGATTTATTACAATGGTGTGGGAGGTTGCATTTATAATCTCATGCTTCCAACATAACAATCTTAGATGCTCTCCACCTAATATAGAGAACAACACAAAAACTTAGATATTCTAACTTATCTCGATCTTCCACAAAATATGGAGAGAGATGTTATTATCTATTTACAACATAAGCTCAATCTTTGTGAAATATCAAGAGAATTATTTATGAAATAAAATTATACAAATCTAAATTCAGATACAATCCTGAACTAGTCTATAGATAGACCTACATAGTCCATATATATGTCTGCATAGTCCATAGATATACCTATAGAGTCCATAGATTTTAAAACCTACAGAGTCCATAGATTTCAAAACCTGTAGAGTCTATTAATTTTAAAACCTATAGAGTTTGTAGATTTCAGACCTGTAGAGTTCATAAATTTTAGAACCTATAGAGTCCATAGATTTTAGACCTATAGAATCCATAGATTTTAGAACTTACAAAGTTTATAGATTTCAAAACTTATAAAGTTTATATATTTTGATTTGTAGAGTCTATAGATTTCAAAACCTATAGAGTCTATAGATTTTAGAACCTATAGAGTTTTTAGAATTTACACTTATAAATTCTATAGATTTCAAAACTTGTAGAGTCCATAGATTTTCTTAAAGTTGTATTCTTCAAACTTTTGATGACTATGATGTATCCCTTGATGTTTTATGCTTTTAACTTGTCTTCAATCAATGAAATACATGGGTGTAGAGCTACTAGTTGAGTCCATAGATATGAACTGAGTGACTCCATAGTAAATCTTGACAAGTCCATAGCTAGACTAGGTGAGTCGTAGTTATGTCTAGAGTACCTGTAGCTCACTTCAAATCTAATATTTGGTTGGATCTTCATGCTCAAGTCTAATATAGCTTATTATAGGCTGCATATACACATATTAATAGATTTTTTAAAAAAATTATTAACAAGAATCAATAAACAAGAAGACAATGATTTATAAATAAATAACCAAAATATAGTTCTCTATTTCATTCTAAATAAATCATAAGTTCTAAAACTACACTTAGATCCACTTCTTATGAAAGGAATAAAGATGTTATTTCATAGATATAATGAACCATTTTATGGTCTCATCATCTCTCCCACACCTATCCTCATTCATGTCCACATGCATGCCATTCTTTTATCAAAAAATTCTTTAGGATACAAATGCATGAGTTAGATGTTCTCATTTTCTAATAGGCTTTCTAGATTTGACTTTGCATGAGTAAACTGATTTTTATCTTGTAGAATCCTCTTAGATATCATAAGCAAAAGTTTTTAATGAAAGTGGTCAATAAAATACATTTATCAAGGATAGGTTATTGTGTGAAAATCTTCCTTCTATCCTTGATTTATCTTTGACATAGGTTCTTGTGTAGAATTCTCATGTTGCCTTCTTCTTTTTTAATGAGGTGAAATAAGGTTCTTGTGTTGAGAATTTTCTGATGTGCCTACATAACTCTATTTTGATCACAAAATAATTCTCAGCATAAAATAAATTTTGATGCTTGAAATCTTTGAATTTTTTTGAAAATTATATACCATTATCAAAGTCATTTCTTTATTTATTGTTGAAACTATTTTCTTTCTCCTTCTCTCCCACACCTAATCCCATGCATGCCAATGTAAATATGTATAAAGTATGGAGATATTTGAATCTTTTTCCTTCTCAAAAAAATGGATCTTTATGTAATAACAAAACTTATAATTAAATTTAAAAGTGAAATAGAAGAAACCAGATACCTTGGCACAACTTTAGTTTGCCTTGTCTTTCTTGATGTCAACCCCATGGAGCATATTGAAAAATATGTTTGAAGAATGGGAGCCCAAGCAATGCAAAAAATGAGAGCATAAAAAGCTAGCAACCAAGTATTTATTACAAGTGATAAAATTAACGATTCTTAGTTTTCAAATTTTCCCAAAATTTTATATTTATATTTATTTTTTATTTTTATTTTTATTTTTATTTTTTCCCTTGACTAGCCATTAAAATTAATTTTTTTATCAAGGCTCATTTTTATAGTACTTGGCCCACCAACAAATTGGTTTTCAAACTAAGACTATTGAGTCTGAGGGTTTTCATTATTGGTTTTTTTTTGAAAAATTGACGACATGAAAAATGTTAGCCATAGACTTTATGAATCTACATACTGCTTGCAAATGTAACATGGAATTTTTTGTCTGTTGGCATTCTATAACATTGGTCTATGGAGTGATGAACAATAATTGATTATAGACACTTACTGATTTTGTTGCATGTTATTGTCAAAGGTAATTCAAGATAATGTCTCAACTACTTGCTAAAGTTATGAATAATTTTTTTCATCTTTAGAATGACTCCTTGTAATGAAAATATCCTATAAAAAACCAAAAGCAAACAAGACCTTTCCAACCAAGGATAATATCAATGACGTCAAAAAAATATAAATGCTAATAATAAACCATTAAAATGAATCATTTAAATATACATAAAATAATGTAGTTCAGCTTATGTAAGATTGGTTGGTGGTTCAAAAATTCTAATAGATTTTTATTATGGAAACAAGAACTCCCTTAGATAAGTTATTTTGCTATGATTAGTGGATGTGGGTTTGACCAATGGATGGAATGGAATGAAGATAAATGTCATCAAATCTTTTTATTTACAGGTTGAGTAGGAAATTCTAACTATGATATGCATAGGGATAACGATAGATCTTTTAAAAACATTTAGCTAAAACTAGTTATTAACTTATGAAAATATATCATACCTTAAATGATAATGAATAGATGGAGTGAATATATAATGACCTATGATTTATATGCATAGTAGTTGATGGAGAAATGGTAAACTAAAAATAAAACAAAATACAAAAAAACATACCTAAATATTCTTCATATATAAAATTGTACTGTAGGATATCCTTGTTGCTACTACTGTATTAGTTCAATGTCTTTTTTAGTCCTAACAATCAAGGACTGGATCAAAGTCTCTAATATAATGCTAATGTCAATACCTCAACCTTAGCCTTGTGGTTGATATTAACATTTCCATTCATATTAACTCATCTAATATTTGTAATACATTCTTATTCATCGACCATTGTTTTCTTGGGATTCAAATAAAACATTCAAGCTTCTCCTTGCAGCCACAAATTCTCTGAGTTTGTCTTCATTTGACATTCTTCAAATAGAGATAAGAAATTAGCATCATAAAATATCAATAATTCATTTTTATTATTTTTTAAAATCCATTGACCCTCATGGAATTTTTTTTAGCTTTATGCATGGTGATTTATTTACATGGTATACTTGATTTGTGTGTGTTTAACCCTCATGCATGATAATTTATTTGTATGCAATGCTATATGTATGGATATTTATTTGCATGCAATATAAATTCATGAAATTATTTTCATGCATGCTATCTTTCCACCTAGATTATGCATGCAATCTAAATTTATGTAACTAACTTCATGCATGTTGTCTTTCCACCTATATTTATGCATTCAATCTAAATTTATGCAAATAACTTTATACATGCTATCTTTTCACCTATATTTATGCATGCAATCTAAATTTATACAACTAACTTCACGCATGCTATTTTTCCACCTAAATTTATGTATGTAATCTAAATTTATGCAACTAAATTCATGAATGCTATTTTTTCACCTAGATTTATGCATGCAATCTAAATTTATGCAACTAATTTTATGCATTCATGATCTATCGTATCCTTCTTAGAATAAAATGAGATCGACTTAATTGAGTATTTTTCCTTATTTCCTTATAAAAATAAAATCACATGCAATATTTTTGAAGTCAAATAACCTAAAAGTTGTGTGATCCTTTGTTGATGGTTTCAAAAAAAGTGTAACTATATTTTATCCTCCATATAGTCAATCTGAATTCTTTTTCACAAACTGATAGATTAATTCTTCAACAAACATGTTAGACACATAGGCATAAATTCTAAATTCCTCTTTATGAACAGCTGCATAAATTCAGCCCAATTTTTTTGCATCTTTTATGCTATTTTAAATCATCATTTTCTTCCTCCAGCATGCATCAATATTTAAATCCTTTCTTATGGTGTTGACAAATTTTATTTTCTACACAACAATGTTAGTATGGCATGTGAAGTTTTTGCATAATATTAAAATTTCTAAAGCTAATTTCAAAAAATTAAAATCTAATCTATGTTGTAGGAAAATAAATACTAATTTATTTTACAGGAAAATAAATTCTAAAGAAACCATTAACTAAGTATCCCCTATCATAAAATTTGTAAAGAGACATTCCTTCTCACTAGGAACTTGTTTATCTACTACCACTAGAAAATTCTCTTAACAATTTTTTAGTCTCCTAATAACACCGTGTGCTTGGAAATAGTGCCAAAAATGATGAGTCATCAATTCATCATTTAATAATGTCAATTCAGGGCTAGTGTCTAAGATTATATGCAAAAGGAGAAAGAGATCTCTACTAACCGGTCTCTTCTACCACACTCCACACTTGCAAGAATTGAAAAGAATAATTGAATGAAAATAAATCACAATACACTTTGCAGAAAATTAAATTGCACTTATAGAAATAGAAAATTACACTTGCAAAAATTAAACCACACTTGTATGAAAGTAAATTATTGAATTGATAATAAAGAATAAACACAAAAAATACCTATAGGTTCACAACAAAATTTATAGAAAATAAATGTTTACATGAAAAATAAATAATAAAAATTTAAAAAAGAATACTTACATAAAGAAATAAATAAAAATACATTTATCCATCTTATTTGGAATGAGCGGCCAACTCATTCCTCAAAAGAGGATTTTATTTAGACACTAGATTTATGTCACAAAGCTTCAGAACATATTATTGATAACCAAGATTGATTAAAATGATGTGAGAGGTTGTATTTATAATCTCATTCTTTCAACCAAATCTTTACTTAGGAATAATAATCCTAGATGCTCTCCACCCAATATGGAGAACAACATAACAACTTAAATATTCTAACTTATCTCGATCTTTCAAAAAATATGGAGAGACATGTTATTATCTATTTACAACATAAGCTCAATCTTCATGAAATATGAAGAGAATTATTTATGGAATAAAATTATACAAATCTAAATTTAGATATAATCTTGAACTAGTCCATAAATATACCTACACAATCTATAGATATATTTGCACAGTCTGTAGATATACCTATAGAGTCCATAGATTTTAAAACCTATAGAGTCCATAGATTTTAGAACCTGTAGAGTCTATTGATTTTAGAACCTGTAGAGTCCATATATTTCAAAGCTATAAATTCCATAGATTTCAAAACCTACAGAGTCCATAAATTTTAGACCTACAAAATCCATAAATTTTAAACTTATAGAGTTTGTATAATTTAGAACCTACAAAGTCCATAGATTTCAGACCTATAGAATTTGTCAATTTTAGAACCTGCAGAGTCCTTAGATTTTAGATCCGTAGAGTTTGTATATTTTAGAACCTATAGAGTCTATAGATTTTTAAGTTGCATTCTTCAAACTATTGATGACTATGATGGATCCCTTGATGTTTGATGTTTTGAACTAGTCTTCAATCAATGAACTACGTGGATGTAGATCTACTGGATGAGTTCATAGATATGAACTGAGTGAGTCCATAGTAAATTTTTATGAGTCTATAACTATACTAGGTGAGCTGTAGCTATGTCTAGAGTGTTTGTAACTCACTTAAAAATTGATATTTGTTTAGATCTTCATGCTCAAGTCTAATATAGCTTATTATGGGCTACATATACACACATTAATATCTTTTTTGAAAGATTTAGTAACAAGAATCAACAAATAAGAAGACAATGATTTATAAAGAAATAAGCAAGATATAGTTCTTTATTTCATTTTAAATAAATCATAAGTTCTAAAACTACACTTAGATCCACTTCTTATGCAAGAAAAAAAGATGTTATTTCATATATATAATGAGTTATTTTATGGTCTCATCATCAGGTCCTACTTTTAATTCCTAAGGTCATATTAAAAATGATGAAGAAATATTTACTAGATACATTTAATAATTTAAATAGAATCAAGCTTAGATTAAGTGATTTAAACCATCAAGCTGAGATGACACAAGCCTTAATCACCCAATGGCAAGATTCTCAAGCCTAGATGATGGAACTCATCAAGGTACATAGGACAAAGCATGCCCTAGACTTTAATATCATCAAGCTTAGACATTTAGATATCCTCATGGAAATTTTGATGGATAAGTAAGAAGATTTGATCACTTGATGAAATAATGTCAACAACTTCATCAAGGAAGATAAGGACCTGGTAACTAGAATGGAGAAATTTTTGGAGAGCCTATTGGACAACCCTTCATAAACCACTATTATGGACCTCATTAGTGATGAATAATTCAAGCAAAGATTTGGTGTCCACATCTAGGGCATTAAGGATAATCAAGGCCATTCTACCAAGGATAATCAAAAGATCTTTGACAACATTATTACTCTAGGGAAGTAGATTTTAAAATAATAATATATCAAGGAACTCATGGCTAATATTGATAGTGAATTTTACAAGTTAGTAAGTCAAGGAGAGGATTTTCTAATGAAGCCTATAGTGGATTTTGAGCTAATCAAAGAGCAATACACCAAGCTGAAAGACTTCCTCAGACAGGGTTAATTGAAGGCCCACCAATGTAATTTGTAAAAGAATATTTTTTTGTAAAATATATGCTAGTCTATTAGCACATACTTATTCTTATCAAGTTGGCATGAAATACTTTCTCATTGTGTCTTTGTATTAAGGACAACTATCCTTATCCTACATGTAGATATTTTGAGAAAGTTAACTGGTGAACCACCTATGTTTTTTATAAATAGGTAGGGATTACCATTTTGTAAAGAGAGATTCTGAGCAATTGTATACCATGAGAATTTAATATAACTAAGGAATTTATAAGATATTATCTTGATAGTTTTTTAAATGTCAATGCTATCTCTCAATTACATGTTGTCATCTTAAGTTTAAAGAATTCTTTGTACTTTGAGTTACATTCTCTGTCATAGGGCTATTGATTTGTGCTAATGTTAGATTAAATTTAAAGATATAAAGTACACTTCATTTTATTTTGCTCTACATTTGGATGTGCTTAGGCTATTTAGACCATAATAATAAACATTTAAAGTAAACTTGGTTCTTACTTATGATTTTTATATTTCCTCTAATTCTTGCTTGATTTGTGATGTAATATGAGTTTATTCTATTTTATAACATAAATTGGTTCATGTGTGCTCAAATTAATTATAATTTTTTCATAATATTAAATATGAGAATTTGCAATCACATTTCTTTTCTACCTTACCCTTCTCTTTTCTTATTTTTACCAAGACTCACTTTAGTTTAAAGATCATTATTAATACTCATTTAGATTAGTTTAGAAATCATCAAATTCACAAAGATCCAAATATTTAGACCCTGATGGATCCCAACAACTAAAGTAAACAAATATTGTGGATAGTTCCCATACTCTACTTCTATTTTACCACAAACATCATTAAATTGTCACAAACTATAACTCATGCCTTAGATTTTTCAAATCCTAAAATGAGAAGTATTCATCAACACTAAAGAGCACCTGTAGTACATTTAGAAGCATCACAAACTCTAGAGACATTAATAGTAAAACCAACTAACTAACCCATGGGGATAGCCATTAGTTGTGGTATTTTTGAGGCATATTGGGAGGAGATCTGGTGGGAGTGACTATAGGCCTTGATCTATTTATACTAATCCAAGATCTATTATGGAATTACAAGGGTGAGATAATCAATATATTGTGACCATATTAATATCTAGTCATCTATGTAGTAGGCTCAAAATTTCTAGTCCAAGATAACCCTCCTTTTAATGTTAGTTGTTGTCTAGTCCAAGATCTTGATCTAAGGCATTTATGAGATTAAGTGTTCAAAGTGAACCTAAGGGGTTTTCATCCTCTTGTTTTACTATTTCATCAAGGGAAATACATTGCATGGGATGAAATTATTGAGCTACATGATATGTCCTACTTGAAAAATATCTTTGAGAGATGAAATGCTACCACCAAAAATCCAATACTTAGCATGACAAAGAGATTATAACCCTCACCTAGTTTAACCAATTCAAATCTTAAGTGTTATTGGGATTCACTTCACTAATTTTTAAGTAAAGGGGATGGACTTGTTTATCTCTTATATAAAACATAATAAAAGTGAGGAGTAAAATAAGGTAGTAAAGGGTGTTTCATGGATTGAGAAGATTTTAATGCTTCAAAAACCAAGTTATGTACCCAACCATAGTAACACCATTGTGTGTAGAGTTTCACAATGGAATTGAAATCATCATCACATAAGGATATATTTTAAGGTGGAAAAAAGGGAATACTTTATTTGTGAACTCTCCTCTAAATAAACACACATAAGTGTTTGCAGTAAATTACACATAGGATCTTCAAATGAGTGTTGAAAAATAAATAATACTAATTAATAAATGAATTATAATATCAAATTATTATGAATTATAATATCACATTTTAACTACTTCATTCATTGTCATTAATAGATCACATTATCAATTCTTTAACAAAAACATCCCTTAAAATTATAGAAGAAAGTGGATCACATTCAGAGATAAATATCTAGTTGACAAAAAGTAAGAAATTTGTATTCATTTCAACAAAGTTTATTTTCATAAAAAATTTGACATTTACAAATGAAAATTTGTCTAAAATATAAAGAGAAGGATGGGGATTTCTTCCTAGTAGCATAAGATTCTCATCCTTGGCCATGATGGCCACCTAATGTTTTTACAATTACAACAACTCAAAAAAGAAATATTCCCCACTCCTCAAAAGATGCCTAAAGGACCACTCAAGTGATGTGATAAGGTGTTGGAGAAGAAACACATACCAATTATCTAGGTTGTGCCTCTTTGGTTTCCAATGTAGTAGCTACCAAGTTAAATTTCTAGTCTAAAATTTTCAAGTTCATAACAAGCTCATAAAATATGACCTTAGATTGAGATAACAACTACTCTTGAGCTTTAAGCAGGGCTTCTGGCTCACATATGAAAATACTTGGATGTATTGCAGTCTCTAAGAGGTCCTGATGTAGAGAAATAAGTAGAGTTCCTGATTGGTCAAATTACCAAAGAGCTTGAGCAAAGTTCTAGATGGAATGAGTGGACCAAAAGGATCATGCAACTTGTAAATATTTTGAAACATTTTAAGTTAAATTAAAGTGTAAATTGTTAATTTATAAAGGATAGGTATAGAGTTACATTGACCTTATGGGGTGTCAAGAGTTCTTGGAATCAGTATAGAATGCATGGTATTCATTTGGTTATTTATTGTGTTCATCTATACATTTTGGGTCTAATGGCAAAAATTCTAAGTAGGTAATTTGTTGACATTATCATTACCAAGTGTGGATGAGTTAGGGAGAATTGGTCATATGATTCTAAACACATTATTCCCAAGTTATTATGCACTATATTTTTGGACATGCATCTAAACACAATAAAATTTATTAAGGTCCAAAGTTGGCCTCTCAAACAAAATTCACTAAGTTTCCAAACTTAGCCAATTTGCAAAGGAGATCAAATAAGCCCAAGTGGGAAATTTGATGATGTTATCTCATACGTGTGGTAACCTAAAAATAAAATGATAACATGGGTCTATTGAAATTTTCACTAAGTTGATATTCACTAAGTTTTAGGTCATATGATGAAGTGAAACAAAATATATACATGTGAACAGTTGGGCTCCTAGGTAGTTTGACAGTATTTTCCCATACTTAGCTAAATAAACCAGACTATCATCAAAGTGTCATGCAAAATTGCATAGGTGAGCTCACTTGAATTTTTTGTAAATGAACTTAGAAATATCCCAAAACCATTGGATCAAGTGGTCATAATCCTTTTAATATCGATAACATTTCCAACACATTTGGTCCCTCCATATTTTTTGTACTTCAAGATATAAATCTTTAAAGTTGGTAAAATAATGGGTTATGTTCACGTAGACATTAAATTTTAGCCACTACAAAAATACATTAGAGATTAAATTTGATAGTCTAAAGGATGTAAAATGCATCCACATGGAAATCAAATTATGATCCCATGGATGTTAATTTTAAGACATGATAAATAGCCATTTATTTTCAAACTAAAGTAGATCCAATAATTGGTGATTATTTTTAATAAGAGAGATCAATAGAGAAAAATGAGTTAAAAGGTCAAGGAGCTCAAGAATCCACTATATGTTTCAAGAGCATAAAGTATATAGACTAACAATTTATCTTGAAGGCAAATACATGATTTCTAAATGGCACCAACTTGAATAAGGTTGACAAGTCAAGGGTAAGATCGATGGCTCTCGTTCAATCACATAAATCAAGATTAATGGAGTGAGATGGGTTAAAATTTCAAATAGGTTGAGACATTATTGATAGCCAATAAGCAAATGATCAATCCTGAGACATTTTAATGAAGGTTGATAGGGCAGTCTTTGACTCAGGCATGGTAAAAAACAAAGGAACCAAGTCTAGACATGATCTAAGTTAAACTAGATGGATATTTAAAAGATCAAGCTCTACCATTAGATAGTCATAGAGATTGATTAGATCTTTTGGACTTGATATATAGATAAAATGTTGATGACTAGTTATCAAAAGGAGACCTATGCATATGTAGAGATCTCAATTTTCCCAAGGTTCAAAGGTAGAATAGGTTTATTTAAACCTAAATATAGTCTACGATACAAGCTACATAGCCTATAATTTTTCATCGATATAATATCTATATGAAAACCAATAATTTAGATTGGTTTTCAATCTATAGTTAATATATTTTTGAGTTGAATTAGGTGCAAATATAAACAAGATATGGAAGAGTGTCTTATCTTCCAAAATGGCCACATCCACAACAACCAGGTAAAAACCATTGCTCAAGTAGAATTAGGCATAGATCTGTTAGATCCATGAACATGAGGATTTTTGTCCTCATAATGATACCATGTGGAAGATGACAAGTGGAGGGTGGCATGTAAAATCAAATCAAAGGAAGATCTAGTGGTTAGAGAGGTAGTTAAAATATTTAATGTTGATCAGAGCCTTTGAAGATTTTTTATCCTTTAAATAATCATGAATCATAATTCAAAACAAGAGCTTGTCCTCTAGTGCACTTTTCTTAGCCAATGAAAATAACTTGAAGACTACTAGAGCAAATACAAGATAACTAATTGATGATGGATTAGCCCTAATTAGAATGAAAGGTGAAAAATCATTTAATGATCAAGGATAATGTGCTTCCCCTTATATTTATCTTTCCATTTTCTATATTACCTATTATTTTTATGGTAAACCTCTCTCTCTCTCTCTCTCAAATTCTCATAAGGACTCTTGAGTTTGAGGAGAAAGGACACTCTATGAGATATTGCAAAATATGTTCATCTTGATTAAGCTCAACCATGTCAAGAATTGGTAATGAATACCTCTTGATGCAATACAAGACTTTATTTACCTATATTTTTATTTAAATCTATGTTTGGTAAGTTGTCACTATGGCATTGTATGAAGGAGAATCTTTCTCATCCATGGTCCTTCTTTCTGACCTTGTTTAGGGAGTTTTCAATGTTGTTTATAGATCTAGATTAGTGTTCTTTCTCCCATTAATATGAGCTTTCATTGAGTCTTATAACTCCTCTTTATTTTCATTCATTTCTTCTTGAACCTCTTCCATGAAACACTTATGCAATTAGCTTGATCTTGAGATTGTGTGAGCTAGTATTGTCCTCTATAGATTTAGTGTGGGTTCAAGCTTATGGGAGCTCCCCATTTTTATTCGGTGCATCACCTAATTAAATTTATTAGGATCCATTTTACCTCTAAAGCATTAGTTTATAATTAATTTTAGGTGAGAATAAAAGAGGAAGCTAGCCTACTTTGTAGGTTTATCCCCACCATAGGTGACCCATAACCTAGATTTGTTCCCATAGTTTTGCTCAAATTGGAAAGAGCCTAGAGAAACCTCTTCCAAAGGGTGAAATTTTGATTTATAATATACATTTAACTCAAACATATGTTTTATATTAGTTTTGTATTGATTTTATAACTCCATAATCTACTTTTACCTAACCTTATTATATTTATCCACCCTTATGCACATGACTCAATCAAATTGAGCCAAGTGGACATTAAATTCTTCTGTGTCAAGTAAGGTGTCATTTGGGTGGAAAAAAAACCATGATGTTGAATTCATGAAAGTAGGAAAACATTTGTTCTTTACTCTTTTACAAGGGATTAATACCACCTAATCTAACACCAACCACTCTTCTAGATATGTTCTCATTTTCATGGCATAAGTTTGGTATAGGCCCAAGTCTACCAAAGGCATTAGTTTTAACTCTAAGAACTTGTTTTTTCTCATTAGGACTATGAGTTTCCTAAAATTGATGTCCATTCAAACCACTTGGTCTAAATAATATTGAAAAGGCCTATAAGACCTTCCTAAGAGTTTTGAGCATCAACCACATTTCCAACTAGACCCATAGGGAATGAACTCTTCATTTGTGATTTTATTTCCCAAACCTACTCCTTCATGTCTTCCATGAAATTTTTGAAAAATAATGAGTAGCTCAGAGAATATAAACTAGGTTCTTATCCACCTTCTCTTCCCCAATATATGTCCTCACTTTTGTGAGGGAGAAGAGATTGTGTTTATTTTGACATGCCAATGGGTATCCCTCCTAAGTTAATATCTACATAATAATCATCCTAATGTTCCTAGACTCCTATCAAACTCCCATTTAACCTCTCAATCACCTTACAAGATCACCTACGGTCCCTATGATCCTAAGGGTACTAGGGATTCGACCCAACATGGTCCAATGGTAACTCCCAAGGTAGAATAGGAGGATTGTGGGGTGGTAGATATAGAGGTGGAATATGGAGGCTTGGAAGGAGGAGGAATGGGTAAAGTGGATGTAAGGAAGGAAGAGAGTAATGGAGGAAGAGGAAGCATGTGGGATAAATGGGGAAATATGAATGATGAATCCCATGGGAACATCTGGGCATGCCATTAGATTTGGGTTAAATTAACCTGTGGGTTAATGGCACTAGGGAGAGGGGAATTCAATAGAAATGGTGAAATTAGCTAGTTAAAACCAAACCTCAAGCACCTAAGGTGATGGAAAAGGAAGATGGGGAGGGATAAGAGAAGTAACTAGCAACTAATATAAGGCTAAGAGGGAATCACTTTTTGTTTCTTCTTCGAATATTTGTCTAGATCATATTGTGTCATAGTAGTATAAGGGTATATGGTGGTGATAATGGATGGAGTAGATTGAGGAGTTTTTAGAGTGACTATAGGTGTTGCCAAGGTGGCCAAAGCTAATTGAACTATGCACATGGGTGATTTGACATAAAATCTAGAACAGTTAGTTATAAATAGTTTTATGTTAAATAGGTTAACTTTAAATATACTAATATATCACAAGGGTTAGTATTGTGTTAATTACTTATTATTCACTTAACAATAAGTAGTGCCTATATTTTCAATGAATCATACACTATACATAGAAAATATGAATTTACTACTCTAACTCCTTATATATATATATATATATATATATATATATATATATATATATATATATATATATATATATATATATATATATATATATATATATATATATATATATATATATATATATATATATATATATATATATATATATATATATATATATATATATATATATATATATAATTATCAAATATAGTAGTTAATACACTCTTTATTATATATTGTTGATACAATTGCATAGGTTACTTTTCTCTGTAACCATTACACAAGTATTGGTATTCACCTCTATTCTACTCTATCTCTTTTATCTATTGCAATGCTATGATATAAATACTAAGCCAATACAAAATCAATCACTATTCCTGTCTATGTCAGACATGCCTTTTCTCTAATTAGTTAGTCCTTTGTCTCCATATATCCTTATTTCTTAATACAACCCTAGTTGATAGAATCCTCTGTTTTGTCAACCTCAAAAAGTGTTCTACTACTCCAACAATGAAATCATATATGTGGTATCTATGGTTTGGTTATTAGATATATATAATCCTTCCAACATTTTTCTTGATTTTAAATCTTTGTCTCATCCTCAATACAACTCTATTTGCTAACAAGTATCAAAAATACTCATCCTAATTTCCTAAGTATAAAAAAATTATGGGAACCATTATAATACATTAAAGGAGATTATAGAGTAAGTGCACCATCCTTAGATGTTGATGATACTTGATTATAGTCATCTAAGTGAAAGTATCCCAATCTAATATGAAGTTATTTATTTCTAAAATCATGTTCTCAATCACCACATTTTTGTTCTCCACCAAGATAATGTCACTTGGAATAGGATCTTTGTCCAGTGATGATAGGTAATCAATATGTGTCTTTAGGTGAACCTCCATTTTCTCCAATTATCTATTCAAGAACTCACCATAGTCATTAATCTACTCATATACATTTCATTCATGTTGTTTCTCCTTATATTTCTCATGCAAGAATACCATCTTATCCATTTAATCCATAGAGGGTATATGTTGAGATCCAAAGCTAGTTGAGGTTGTGTTCAACTATGCTTATATTTTTTCTCCAACTCAGATTTCTTATCTATTGTCCATAATGTCTAGCTAAGGTAGTAAGCAAAGTAGGTGCTTTCATCATATAATTTCTCCTTCATCTTCCCTACTTTATCCCTGTATGTTATTTTGTTTGCTTGATTTTACCCACAATGGACCTAACAACTCTTCTTGTTATTATTCTTGAGCTTAATTATTGATGAGGGATCTATCCATTTTAACTCTAGAGTGGTTGATGAAATTATCCTCTATCTCTACCAATTTTTTTTCTATTGGTAGAGTAGTATCTATATCAAAATATGGTATGGCATTAGTTAAGGTAGATAAACATTTCTTAATTACCTCTTCCAAGGTAATGCACTGCATCATCTAATCACCTCTATCACTTTGAATTAGTTTTGTACACCATTTATTTTTCAATTGGAGTTAAGTGTTGTAGTTCCACTTTCATTTTCCCTCCTTAAATTGGTTGGAGAAAATTGGATGGCACTAGAATGGTGGATGGATTTTGTTTATGTTCAGATAATTATACTTTGACCTATGCTAGTGAATACATAAGAGTTTTTCCAAATCCTTGACTTCCCCCCAACATTCTCAATGTACCTATGGTAGTGTCTTGGGTGATAGCCTCTATTCTTGGGATCGTATCTTTCTCCTTTCCTTTCTTTGGTGGAACCACTATTTTTTCTACTTATTTCTTTTGTTATAAATCCTTCTAATGTTCCTCTTCCTCTTTTTATTTTAACTCCATCGAATTATTTTTATTGTCCCTATCTAATTTATTTTGGATTTCTTATTTTATTTTTCTTACTTCTTATATGGTTTTCTTTTTCTACTCTTATTTTATTTTTCTTCGTATTTTTTCCTCCTCTACAATTTTTTTTCTTTCTTCTGCGACTCTATTTACCTCATGTTCCTCCTTTTTTTTTTTCCTCAATTTTTGTACCTAAAGTTTTTTAGATAATATTTTTTTATTTATTTCTTCCTCCTATTATAACCTCTTCCTCTATGTGTCTTTCTTTTCTACTTCTTCCTTCTCTGCTTTTTCTTTTTCTAATCGTTGTTTTGCCTGTTGAATAGCCAATGCCATAATCTCCTAGATTTTTCTATCTTCTTCCTCAAACCCTTATTCTAATTGTTTGAATTATCTTATAATTTCATCCTCTAGTGCCTTATCCTTTTATAATTGGTTTTTATTTTCCAAGGCCTCATCTACTAGGTCTAATTTTTGTTTAGACCTGAAGTCTATTTATTGTATTTTTTGCAAAGGATATTGGATAGTAGGGGACATATAGGATCCTATAGTAGTTTTCCTCAAAGTTTCCTCTTTATATTTTTAAATAATGGATTTGTCCTTATTTAAAATAAGTATGTTTTATAGGTATTTTGGGACATTGCCTATGAGTTCATCTAACTCATTTGTACTAAGTGCCACATAGTCTAGAATTGCCCTTATCATCCTATTCTACCCTATGGTGTCTACATTATTATGCAAGTTTCCAAAATTAATTATTACCTATTTTATGTGGAACATACCTAAGAGGTTATTTAAAATTTTAAACCTACATAATCACCTCTTCCTTTATGGGTTTCATCATTTTTATTGTATCTTCTTATTCTAAGGGGTCTAATTCTGACTTTGTTATTACCTTTTTAGCTTTGGATTTAGCCACTTTGTGTTATTTATTTATTTTATATTTTTATTATGTGTAATGACTCCTTAATATTTTATTTCCACTCATTTTTATTAAGGTTTGTCTTATGGTTAGAGATGTAGTGGGATATGTCTCAGGTTCCTCTATAGTCTAGATTTTTCTCCTTGAGGATGGGTCTCCCCTGGGTGAGACCTTCCTTTGTCTACCCTTTTTTACCATCTCTTCTCCCCCAAATTACTTACATGTAGTGGATTATTTAAAAATAAATGAAGTTATGTCCTCCTCCTCCTCTTCTTCTTCTTCCACATTCAAGGCCCCTAGGTCTATAGCTTGTTTCTTTAATCTTGAAGACTTATAAATACAAACTTGGGGTTCATATACCCTTATTCCTCCTAAATGTAGTGGGTATTCACTACCCTTATACTCCTCTTATTAATTTTATTATTATGATTTTTGAGAACATTCCCTCATCTCACTAAAAAAATGTTATGCCCTTGGGTCTGGTGGGAGGCTCCTAGCCCCAATAATAGGTATCCCAACTTGTTCATCAATAACCTCATATGATAGACGTGGGAGAGAAAAAAAATTATTAATGAAAGGTTCAATGAATAATCTATTTTTATATACTATAAAATTAGCCTATGTAAAGTACTTATTGATAATTCCCATTGATATTTTATACCTTCCTTATACCATATTCTTAAGTTTCCTCTCCCAGTGTAAGCAGTGTTTTACTTGTTACAGTGTGGGGATACCTTGTATCACCTCAAAAATATGGGATTCTATGGGTGTGTGTCTAAATTACATTATACCCTCTGCTCATGTCCCAAAATAGTATGGGTAAATTACAATGCAAGTAATAATAATAAATAACCATAGTAAATGTCTTGAATAGTTTTATCTTTCTTTATTTTCTGTATGTTTTCCATGTATTAGTTGTATAGTGTAGTGGCCAAATCATACTCCATTATAGTGGAGATAATGTCATATGTAATTTTAATGCTCCTTACCATTATAGATTCATACCTATTTTATAATAGACCTTCTCAGAGATAGCTTATGTGGTGAATCTAATTCTTAAATATTTCATGTTGTGAATGCATAGGGATCTATTGTTTAATTTTGTTCCTATTAATGGGGTAAGGGAACTGGTACTCATATTCTTCTTCTTCTTATCATATTTGTGTGTTGACTGTCCTTGATGTAGGAGGCTGGTAACTATATGTATCATGTTTAGTGTGATGTAGTATTTTTGATCCAAGTAGATATTGTCTTCATATGACCTACTTATTATTAACTTAGTTGTAATTGACATCAACCCTAAGTATGTAAATTTGGTCAATACATCCAATTTTAGTCATGCAATGATACAGTATTATGGTTTGTACTCTAATTGTTGAGTTTGAGGGTTTATTTGTAGCATATGCATTCTTTCTACTTCCATTTTTATGTGATAAATTTATATCAAGTGTGCCTTGATATATTTGTATATGTTTTATGCATGCTTGACAAGGTAAATAACCTTTAAAAATGCACCAGTTAGGTTTGGTGTCTTAGACTTTATCAAATTCTTCTTATACTTAGGTTGTTTCATTTTCTCATTCATGACTACTTGAGGAACCTCCATTATTTGTATCCATAAAAATAGTAACTAATGAGATATGAACTTAAAGCCAAAATTCTAGAAGTGTTTTGGTGCTCAAATGATTTGGTAATTTTTATAATTTAAAAAACCCTCAATTTATAATCTTCTTGATCCACTCATTAATCACATCGATCTATTTAAGGAATTTAATCATATTCATTATTATTTTGCATCCCCTATTTCACTTTATTTTCCATAAATATATGTCTCATCATGTATTTATTTCATTCTTTTGGTGATTTTGATAGCTATCTCATATTACATAATTCCTGCCATATATCTTTTTAAGTGTTTTTCGATCCGCATGAATTTGTCCATTTTAAATTTTCATTCTAAGAGGGATACATTTATTATTTTATGTCTCCTTGTACTCAATTATGTTACCTCCATCTTTTTATTTCTTTTACAAATGTGTATTTTTCTATCTCATGACTTACTTAACTATTGAAACTAACGAGAGCTTCTTTTATCTTCTAATATCCTTATGTCTTACCGCTATGTCTTATTTTATATTAACAACTAGTATTTTGATACATTTGTACCTATTCTTGAGGCACCTTTATTTGATAACCATATATTGAATCTATGGAGGCTAATATGAACTACTTTGATCTTGTATGATGATTTCCTATTACCATTGTGTTGTATTTCATACCATTGTTACAATTTCATTTTTATCCTCTCTCCATATCTTTTATTCTTTCTGTTACTGATATATCTTTTTCTATGATAAAATACATGAATTAATGGTGAATTTTCTTAATTTTTGTGATGTGTTTTACCTATTTCCTCGCACCATTGAATCCCACTATCTATTGTCAATCCATATTTTTGAAACCCTTATTTTATCATCCTGTAGAAGAAATTAAAACCACATACATTTATATATTTATGTAAACTCTTGCCTATGTATAAAATTTAAAACCATATGTTCATATTTTACTTGTCTTTTTTATTTTCCACCCATTTTTTATTTCTTTCCCAAGTCAGTGCCCCTTCCCTAGTGACCCACATATGTCTTTATGGAGGGAAATATTAACTCATTTGATTATGTACTCATATCATCTCTTACCACCATGCATTATTATTGACCACAAACTTATGAATCCCATTTTTCAATTTCCTCCCTCTGTGGAATAAAATTATATTACTTATCACACTATTTTCATCTATTTTCTTACTGTCATATACTAGTTATGAACACAACATCATATTTTATTTTGCCTTTTTTCTCAATGTTTAACTTTTTTCTCCTTATTTTACTTCTTATATATTCTATGGTATAAGTTTACCACTAGTGTTTTAAGGCAACATCAAACAACCAATTCCCAATAAGGCTATTTTTTGGGTACGGTGGTAGCCATATTAAACTTCCTTAGATGGGAGAATAGTGCCAACTTGGTATGGGGTGACATAATCTATGACCAAAACTTAAAAATCTGATTTAGGGTATTATAGTACCTTCTACTAGAAATTCACTCAACTATAAGGACAATGTCACCATGTAATTTATTGCCTTGATATTTCTACTACCCAACACCATAGTTTATGTGGTGTAGGGTTTCAATCTAGCACCATTGATAAATAATTATATTAGATTGCCTGCTAGTGTTTGTAACTTTATTACGCTTGAGTTCAATATATTTTTCACTATGTAGGGGCCAAGCCATCTTATTTTCAACTTGCCCAACTTTTTGTATTTGTTATCATAGAGTAACACCTTGTCTCTTGCATGAAATTATTTATTTTTATGTGCCTATCTTGTCATATTTTTTGGTGCCTCTTTTAGTGCATTTAATTATATGCTGCTAAAAACCTTTTTTCATCTAGTTTTTCTAATTATACCAACCTTTTTTGAATATATTTCTTCTCATTCATTTGTAATGTGATCAAAAGTATTAAACTTAGTATGTATTGCATTGGCAACATTACTTCTAATCCATTGACTAACTGAAAGGTATAGGATTTAGTCATCTATTTGTAATTAGTGTGGTAAGCCCATAAGACTATTGGTATTTTTGTATCACAATCCCTTATCTCAGTATTACATACTTTTGTTAATACTTTATTAAATGATTCAATAGTTATATTTCATTTTGGATGGTAGGGAGTGCATCTATGATGTTGGATTAGGAAATGTTTCAATAATTTTGTAATTATTTTAATGATAATGTTGTCCTTGATCACTTGTTATACTCAAAGGGCATCCAAACCTTGTAATTATGTTTTTATACAAGAATTTTTAAGCTATTTTTATGATATAGTCATTTATTGTAATAGCTTCTACCCATCTCATGAGATATTATATTCTAGTTATAATTAATCTAGCATTGTTTTTTTCTTGTTGTAGGTTTGATAGGATTGATAAAGTCAATTACCTATTTTTAAAATAGGGCTACCACCAAAACTAGGCAGAGAGGCACCCATCTCTAGCATTTGATTTTTCCAATCTTTGATAGTTATCACAACTTATTGTATAATTATGTGTGTATTTTAAAAGTGAAGGCCATCATAGAATTACTAATAGTATTTTCTTCCTTGTGGATTCTCTCAAGTTGTGTCTTCCTAAAACTCCATCATATGCCTCTCTTAAGATATTATGTATCTCATGTGGTAATAATACCCACTCTCACACTTCATCTCTTCCATTTTTATACAAATTCCATTCAATAAACATGAAATGAAATGCCTTAATCATCAATCCTTTCTTTTGTAATGTAGTACATTATTTTGAAAACTCTCTATTAGATAAAAATTATGCAATAGCTTACATGCTTTTAGGTACTACTCCTATATGGAAAAGGTAAGCTATAAGAAACTCATCCTCAATTAGTCTTACATCTTCTCCTATCATTATTATAGATAAGCAATCAGGTCCATTATTATCTTTCCCACGTTTTACCATAATCTTAAAGTCAAATTACTATAACAACATGAGCTAGTGACATAGTCTCCCTTGTATTATTGGTCTATTTATTAGGTACTTAATTGGATCATTATCTGTAAAGAATGTATGGAGTTTCGAGTAATTAATTTATAAAAATTTTCACAACATAGACCATAGAGAGTGTTTCCCTCTCTATTGTGGAAGAGTTCCTTTTTTCCATTACTTATTTTATGCTAATGAAGGAAATTAGGTGGTATATATTTCCCCATGGTTGTGCTAGTACCACCCCTATTTTAATCCATGTTACATCACATGTACATGAAATGGAATTTTTCAATCTAGAAATACTAATATTAGAGAATCAAAAAATTTATTCTTAAGTGTATTAAAATACTTTTGGAATTATCTTGACCAATATAGTGGTTGATTATTCCACCTTTTTAATAATTCTTCAATGGGAGCATTGATAATTGCATAATTACTTATAAACCAATGATGATATCCAATATACCCTAATATTTTTTGGACCTATTTATATGAATTAGGTAGTGGTAGGTTAATGATTATGGTAGTTTTGAGTGGATATACCATCAATCCTTCTTTACATATAATGTACCCTAACAAAGTTCCCATAGGGATGGAAAAAATGCATTTCTTGAGATTCATTAAAATGTTCAACTATATGCATCTCTATAAAAACATACCTAGTGCTTGTACATGATCTTTGGTTAACCCATAGACTCCCTATTCATCCAAATATACTTCTAAAAATTCATGAGTGAAGTCTCAAAATGCATTCACCATTATGTGACTAAATATTGTTGGATCATTCTTCAATCTAAATGGCATGACTGCATACATGAAGGATACCCATTCCATGGAAAATTTGGTTTTTGGACTATATTTTATCTCTATCCTAACCATATGGTATTCTAAGAATCCATAAATTAAGGAATAGACATCCCTAAATGTAATAATATCCAATTTTTTCTCCATGAATGAGTTGTTGGAGTTTTGATTGTCATTGATGTCAAAAGGGACATTATGAGCATGCCATTGATGTCAAAAGGGAGATTATGGATGTAATTTATGATCATGCCTAAATATGGTGATTTAAGGATGTGAAAGGTATCCTATCAGAGGTCAAGGATGATTGGAGTGCTTGTGTGCATGAGTGGAATTAATTTGGTTCTTCATTTTATTCATCTAGACATTTTGGGTCTATGACAAGAAAATTTGAGAAGGCAATTTACTAACATCACCATTGCCACATGTGGATGAGTTTTAGAGAGATGGTCATATGGTTGTGATCACATTAGTCCCTAGTTGTTATGCACCAAAGTTTTAGTCATGTAATAAAACATAGTTGAAGATATAGGGATGCAAAGTTGTCTACTCACACAAAATTAACTAAGTTTCTATACTTAGCCAAATTTGCAAAAGGGTTCAAGTAGAGCCAAGTAAGCATATTGACAAGGTCAAAATTTACACACATGAAGGTGTTAAGTCAAAATGATCAAATTCATTTGTTATTTTTTATGCCTAGTTTCTATGTGTTGAATCTTAGGTCCTGTGATGTAGCATGACAAAATATATGAATGATCAAAGTTAGGCTCCCAGACATTTTGGCAATGTTTCTTCACACTTAGTCAAATTTTTAGGTTACAAGAAAAAGCTAAAAAGGAATTTTTATGATGTCATATCTTGTATGTATAAAGAATTCACTAAAAAATGGATATATGGATGGAATCCCCTATGTAAGAGGATCTTATGCACTAAATTGTAGGTCATGCAACTAAGTGCGATAAGAGTTATGCAAGGACAAAGTTGGCCTTTTAGGAAAATTTGAGGCATAACTAGATCTATGAAAAATAATATGAGTGAATAGATTAATGGAATTATATCTCACACATGCAAAATATTTAGGAAGAAATGAGGATATGGGTTTGTTCATTATCATGCCCAATTTATATGGTCCAAATTTTAGAACAAGTAGATGAGCAAAGCAAAAGATATGAAGGTAAAAATTTAGCCTTCTAGGCATATTGAGATGGTCCCCATCCTTAGACAAATCTACACAAGGTAAATTTCAATCAAGTCTCGAAGAGATCAATGGATCACATTAGCTCCAAGATGCTAGGATAAGGCGAGATGAAGATAAGTTATAAAAGTTTAAATCTTGATCAATGGTTATCACTCATTCATATATTGAAGATCAAATGAAGCATAGCAAATTCAATTTGTCAAAGGCACTTACACTAGTGACAAGTGTCATATTCATGGAGCTTGTCAGAAAAAAAAACCCAATGAGCATAAGATTTTCAAAGATAATGATAAAGCTTGTCATAAGATTTGATGGTGAGTGCGTAATCATGTAAAGGATATCCAATAGTGAGTGGACCTAATAGGACAAAGTGTTTAAGGTTTATCGACACAGTGGTGAATTAAAGATTGAGCAAGTTTGAGAAGATCAATGGAGCATAAGCATTCCAAATACTTAGAAAGAAGTGAGTTGGGATAAATATCTTGATGTTTAACATCAAGACAATTAAATTTAAATAGTTAAAGTTTAGAAGCATACAAGGATCCAATGGATAGCATAAGCCTATTAGAGATCAATCAAATGAATGTGTTTTAAAGTTTAGCTATTTGAATAAAAACTATCAGATCATGGTGCCAAAATTAAGATCAATGATTGATATTTGAAGATATAACCAATCTAATGGTCAAATATAGGAATATGTAGGAACATACAAATAATCCATGAATCATGACATAGATAACAAATTTAATTGATGTAATCGATAAAATCTATGTAAATATGCATGTGCATCAAAACTAGAGTTCAATATATGCTATATATAGTAAAAGACTAGAAATCATGATGGTGAAGCAGGAGTTTAAGATGCAGGAAACTTAGAGTCAAGAGATAAGGAACTAAGTCTAGAATAGAGTGTGATGTGTTTGTAAACAAGTGTAAACACAACAAAGATATAGAACCCTAGATCAAATTCTTGTATATATGTCATCTAGGATACATAAAAAATTGTTAGAGATATTGCTATTGTTATTGAGAAGAATCACATAGAGAGAGAGGCAGAGAGCAAAATTTTGATGAAGTGTGTCAAATAGAGGTATATAGAGACACAAAAGAAGAGAGGTAGCATGGAAGAAAATGGAGATGAACTGAAAAGCATGAACAATTATAGACTAAAATTATAATAGTGAATAGAGGATTGGTTTCATTTATGAATTTATATTATAATCTAGAGTTGTATCTCTATAGTAGATTTGATTAGTTGGTGCCATCATACAAGTTGAGTGGGTGCTCAATTAGGGAGTGGGTGCTTCTTTAGAGTAAGTTCTCTCAAATCAAGGGATTAGTGTCCCTTTAGGTTTTGTGCCCTTAAACATTATAAATAACTAGGTTCCTTATAGTAAGGATAGATTATAATGGTAAATTCTAGCAACTATTCTCATGGTGGGTTTTTCCCATATTAGGTTTTCCATGGTATATTTATTGTTGTGTCTATTTGTGTGATTATGATCTCTGCATATAGTTTTAATTTGCATTAAAAGGTCTTGAAAAGGAATAAGTTAATCAATATACTAATTCACTCCCATCTCAATATATAGTTGTGTTCCAACAATTGGTATCAGAGCCTTGTTTCCTTAAAAAAAAATTAATTAGCTCAGGTAGATCTTAGACGGTAAACATAAATGTCTAGTCAAGAAGGATCTTCATCAAATAAATCACCTCTCTTTGATGGATCAAAATATGCATTTTGGAGCATTAGAATGGAATCATACCTATCTTCATTAGGGTTTGATGTATGGATGTCTATTATGAATGGATATATAGCTCATACTATAACTCCTATTGATCAGGCTACCAAAAAACCATAGGAGAGCAATACCAAGGCTAAGAATGATAGTCTATGTGGATTGTCTAATTTAGAGTTTTTTACAGTGATGCGTTATCAAAATACACAAGATATAAGGATCAAATTAAAGAGCATCTATGAAGGTGATAACAAGGTAAATCAAGCCAAGTTAAAAACATTTAATGGCAAGTTTGGGAGCCTTAAAATGATTGAAGAAGAGAAAATTGTAGACTACCTCCTTAGAGTAGATGAAATAGTCAATATAATCAGAGGCCTTAGAGAAGAGATGAAGGAATCAATCATTGTTTAAAAGGTCCTAAGATCTCTAACATCTAGGTATAACTCTAAAAAAAAATTTAATAAAGGAAGCAAGAGATTTGGATAAATTCATTGTTGATGAGTTGTATAATACCTTAATTGCCTATGAGATGAGAATGGGATAAGAAAACACTTTCAAGAGAGAAGCTAAATTCAAATCATCTAAACTAGTAAAGGTAGAAGCATTTACATCTAGATCTGAAGAGATTGATGAAGAAGAATCCAACTTTATTAGAAGATTAAAGAGAGGATATAGAAAGTATAGTGGTAAGTTACCCTTTAAATGCTTTAACTATGGTAAAGGCATTTTGATGCTAAATTCCCTTATAATAAGAAGGATAACACTGAAAAAGAAAAGAATAGTAAAAAGGTGAAACCTCACTATTCCAAAAATAAGAAAATATTAAAAAATAAGAAAGGCGTATACACAAAAAAGATAGTGATTCAATGGATGACAATGATAGTTCTAATGATGATCATGACTATGCTTTTGTGGCTAAGGATAAGTAAGTCCTATTCATGACAATAGGATCAACTTTTGTGGATCAAGAAGAAGTTGAAGACTTCTATGAAGAAAAAAAGGATAAGTAGATCTAGAGTGTGAACTCATCTATGCTTTAGATGAAATTAACAAACTGAGAAAAGAGAGCTTAAAATAGTAAAAGCTTAGATAAAAATAAATTGAGAACATGTCTAAAAGTCTTGATAAATCTGATCATATGGTGGTTAGCCTAAAGACACAAGTTGAAGAGGCTAAAAGAATAGAAGATGTAGTCAAACTTGAACTACAATCTAAATCTAATGAGTGAATGAAGTTAGAAGCAGAGATAGTGGCTTTATGAAAAGGGCTTGAGAAACATAAAGGACAACTAAACAAAAGTCTAAAGTTGATAGGAGGATTAGACATTCTTGATGAATTGATTAACTCTCAAAATCCTTCAATTTTGAGATCAGGTCTTGGTTATGAAAAAAGAAAAAAATTCATAACTAGTACATCTACTAACCTATATGACAACTTCAAAGTAGAAGGAGAATCAGGATCAAAGAAAGAGAAAGTTTATGATATGAATAAATATTAAGGAAAAAATAATCTTGAAGAAAATAAGAAGAAAATGGTAGCTGATGTAGATAGATACACAAAATTGAGAGACTTGAAGAAGCTAGAGTTTAGAAGAGATCCTCATACTACTCAAAGAAATGTTATGATTAGGTATTCCTTATCTTTCTATGGTTATTATTATACCTATAATTAGTTTTGTCATATGGATATGATTTTAGAATTGCACCTAAAAGGAAAAAAAAATTATAAGTAGAAATTCATTTACACCCTTGTTAGATACAAATGTAATATGCTATAATTGCAATAATTTTGGTCACATAGCTAAACAATGTAAAATAAAATTTATAAGACCAAAAACACAAAGTAAGAAGAAAGGCATGCCTTCTAACATGAAAAAAGGTTCAAAATTCTCTAAAAAGGAGAAAAAGAAGCCAAATAAGAAACCTAAGAATGTGTGGAGAGTGAAAAATGAATCCATGATTGTTCAAATTGCACTCCATGCCAAGGAGTATAATTTGTGGGTAATAGATAGTGGTTGCTCAAAATATATGACTAGTGACAAAATAAAGTTTATCAAATTGAGCAAATGTAAGGAAGGATCTTTCATCTTAGGAGACAACACTATAGTAAATATTATAGATAAAGGAGCCTTGAACATAGATGGAAAAATACCTACACATGATGTACTTTATGTTAAGGGATTGAAGCATAATTTGCTAAGTATCCACCAAATGTGTGAAAATTAATATAATGTCATATCTAATATAGAAGGCTACAAGATAAAGAGATCTGGTAGAATATTTACAAAAGGGAAAAGAACTAAAAGTAATATCTATAATCTTGTTGAAGTGAATGGTAATAGCTTTCTAATAGGAAGGATTTATGAGAGTTGGTTATGGCATAGAAGAATGGGTCATGTCAACTTTGATAACCTAGTCAAAGTGAGATCAAATAAGTGTGTTAGACACATGCCCTAGATAACCAAACCTATAAACACTACTTGTAAGGAATATTAACTAGGTAAGCAGACAAGGGTCAAATTTCAAACAAAGGAGTATGCAACTACAAATCCTCTATAATTAGTTCATACTGATCTTTGTGGTCCTAATAAGACAAGAGGATATAAATGAAAAATATTTCATATTATTTTTAGATGATTACTCAATAAAGACATAGGTAACCTCTTTGAAGGACAAGTCCCAGGCATTTGAGAGATTCAATATCTTTAGGGCCATTGTGGAAAATGAGATTAGACAAAAAATCAAATGTTTAATATATAATAAAGGTGGATAATTCACCTCAAATTATTGCATAGAGTACTCTGAGAATCATGGAATAAAAATACATTACTTTGTAACAAGGACTCCATAGCAGAATGGAGTTGTTGAGAGAAAGATCAGGATAATTGATTTAACTATTTTGGGAATATTGGAGTCTTATTCCTAATTTGATTAAGGTCTTAGAACAAATAAATTAGTAAATAATATTGTAATAATTATAATATTGATTTATATAATTTATTTGACTTTCATAGCTTTCTAAAAATAATACTAAAAGAGGAGAAATGCAACTTAGATTAAAAATATACTAAGATTGCTGAGACAGAGGCTAAAACTAGATGTGTAGGATTGGGATAGTGTCATGAACCTAGATCTATCTTTTATTTGGTAAAGGATAGAATCACCAAAAATTAGACGCTTTAGGGTCTAGCGCTATAGTCCAAGTCATGCCACTATTGTCCCTAGTCACAGAGATCTAAGTTTTTTGAGTTTTGTCCACTATCCCTATGTGAGCCTACCTATTAAATTTTAGATCCTAAATATTGATAGATATACTTATAGAGTTTATTTAATATCTAACCCTAGACCTTCATAGTGCTTGAATAAAAATTTAGAAATAGGGGGGTTAGTGTGCATAAGATGCACTGAATGTGTATCCACACTCCTTTTATGGGCATGTTGCCTACATACCAATACTCTGAAGAGGGATCAATCCATATGTAGTTATCCCACTTGATGTGATTTTTGAAATAGTGTTATGTGGATGAAAAAATTCCAAACTAAGAGTTCTTGAGGTGACTAGGGATTGGTGTGAGAATTTGAATATGTTGGTAGCTATATTAGATGGATGTATGTAGAGAATAGGGAAATTTTCCTTAGTGGTCTTGCTTTTATTCTTGTTTGATTTTGTAATATTTTTCAACCCCTTATTAATGAACTTTGAAAGGGTTTTTATAGAGATCTATTGGTCATGGGTTAAATATATTTTCACTAGGCCAATAAAATAAGGAAGAGGAATCAGAAGGAAACAATAATTTTGGCTCAAAATATGTTTAGATAAGAGAATTTAAAATGGGACACCCTAGGGTCTAATGCTATAATCCAACCCTAGTGCTCTTATATTATAGGCTCAAGACCTAGGGGGATGAAACTAGTATGGGAAATGTAGCTTGGCTAAGCTAGAATCAGATCTTGAAAGTTTATAGATGACTAAGAATAAGTAAAAAGGTGTATAGAAGGGTCATGAGAACATGCAAGAAAGACCTATGGTTTGGGTGTCACAAGCCACACTCAAGCTACAAATTTTGACATTTTATATGAATACATTTGCCTCTCCTTTATTCTAGTGATGCAGTAAAGTAAAATACTAAGATAAAGGTATAGTAGAAAGTGTACCTAAAATTACCTAAAAGGGTGAAGCCCATGAAGCTATGTGATGATGAGTGTGCATAGAGAGAGCACATTATGAAGTGTAAATCTACAACATAAAAGCAAAGAGTAGATCAGTTCTTACTAGATATGTTATATCTAAAATAAGAATGTACAAAGCTGGGTAAGAGAGAGAGGAAGATAAAGGAATTAATATACCTCATCGGGTATGTGAACCAATATAAAATCTATTATGCTATTGAGTGATGTTGAGTGATGTTGAATAATTCTAGGTATGTGTTATACCAAGAGTAATATCATAAATAGAGTTGAGTGTTCAATTCCTAAAGAGAGGCTCAAAAATACAAAATTTGGCCCTTTGGCTCCATCATTATCCACTAAGTGAGGCTATGTGATCATGAATATGTTAATTGATGTTTGGACTATATGTCCAATCCCTCTAAGTAGGTGGCTCAAGAATGTAAAGGCTAGCTAGTCCTTTAGCTCCATTATTACCCACTAAGTGAAGCTATAAACTGATACTAATATGAATGTGTATCATATGAGATGGATCCTAAATCCCATTAATTCTCTATAATCTAATAATGTAACATGGATAGCCAAATGTGTAATATAAACTAGGCCAATCTTTTGCACTCTGGAAGGAGGAGATTAGGCTTGTATGAAATCTACTCTAAAACTAGAAATTAGGCTTATGTGGAAGCCACTCAAGAATGTGGAGGTTAGGCTTATATGAAAGCCACTATAAAATGATGCCAACTACCTATATATAGAATAAGGCATGAAACTATTGAGAATGTCTAGGTAATATGCTAAACTTAGAAAGAAAAGAAGTCAAATATGTCATGCACATTTCCCCCAATCATTGGTGTCTATAACATATATTTTGATCTAAAAGTTATACCAGTTTCCCAATCTAAAATTAGAAGCAAGATCCACCATGTCATGCATGATGTCCCCTATATATAGATTCTTTGAGAAAAACTACACTACAACTATTGAATCTAAACTAATTTATATGTGACAAAACTGTAGTTGAGCTTACCTTTTTACCTATTTCTAAAAAATCTAGTTTTTTTGTTATTTGGATAGGAGCACCAAAAATAGGGCACCTTACTATCTAGTGTTATTATCAATGTCTAGCATTTTTATCCTTTATTAAATATGATGATTGTTCTATAATCATCACTATTTTTTTTAGTCTATTTTATCTAGTTTGACCTCTAATTGCTATTTTGAGTGTTTTGAAAACTAGTTTTTTAACCAATACGAGCTCTGATCTATGTGACAAAACCCTTGTTTGTTCCCCCTCTTTTGAGGGTAGGAATGAATACCTACAATTATTTACATTAGAATAAAAATCCATAAAAGTATTTTATGCTATGAAATACATGATATAGCAATGATAATCAAAAATATGTCTCAAGACATGGTACAATTTATATTGGAGATTGTTAGATCAATAGTGGTATGCCTAGATAGATATAACAATGTAATAGCATGTGCAATTTACTAAATTTAAACTCTAAATATTAGTTTTTAGGTGTCAAGGAGGGATGGAGCATGATGTCCATCATGACATCTAAGAAAGCAAGATAATACATGATGTGGATCATGGCATTGCAAATAGTTGAGAAGAAAACAATCAAAAATGACACAAGACAAGAAGAAAGAAGCACATGAAAATGGAAAAGGGGCCAAGAAAACAAGGTACATGGGCACATGTCACTCAAATTAGAAATTAAGCATACAAGGCATGTTCAAATGCCAATATACACATAATTGGAAACAAGCAAGGTTTTCATGAGGGCCATAAGCACATAGAAGATTTAAAATAAATAACATTGGTAAATGTCCTAAGGCACACCCAATAATAGAAGCAAAGGATATTGGAAAATGTCCTAAGGCACATATAGGAGACAAAATAGGGATGGATAAATGTAATAACATCTATCCATGTAAAGCAAGAAAGGAAGGCATATAATGTGTTGGAAATACAATCGCATCTAACTAATCAAAGTAAGAAGTGAAATTGTGTAAGACGTGTATTAAAAGACTAGGTAGATGCTAAAAAATATATGATTGCTATATAATAGTGAGTGTTTATAGAGTAATCTATGTAAGCTAGTAAGTAATGTACATCATCATGATAACTAGAGTGCATGGTATGGGAATGACATAACTTAGATGGTGTATTCATGTAGAAGATGCCCCCAGTGGATAAATGTATCAATATATGTCATGAATGTAGAAGTAGGATGCCCCCTTAATGGGTAGAGTGAAGCAATCAAGGATCTAGGTGTCACTACACACACTCAAAGAATATCAAGTGAAGAATGGTAATGTAGATAAATTGATAAACAATAGCATATAACAAAAAATGTAATTCTAGCATGGTAGTAAAAATTTAAAGCATGGATAATGCATACAATTGAAATGTTTTTGTGTTTTTGAATTATTTGAATGTTTTTATATTTTTGAAATTTTGTATTATTTTTGGTATTTTGACATTTTTGAATGTTTTTGGTATTTTTAAATGTTATATTGTTTTTAATATTTTGAAATGTTATATTGTTTTTGATATTTTTGAAATAAGCAATGTACAATTGATCATAAGGAGACTATGTACAAGAAATTGAAAAGAAGCTTAAAATAAACTATGTACAAGTAAGCTAATAAGAAATTATACTAATGGATGAGTCTCATAAGAGACTCCCTATCATGGTGTCTTGTATTAAATAAATGAATTATTCATGATTATGAAGTATGAGGGAATGACTGTGAATATGACTCTGAATATTTAGAATCATTATTGGTATCTTAGAAATCATAATAACTTGTATTGTTCCACTCATCATTATCATCTTAATCTTGAACCAATAGAATGCTAGTGTTGGATTTTTTTGTATCTAGATACTTTTCTTTGATAAATTGTGTCTTTGAATGATTATCCTTAGGATCTTCAATAAATCCCAAACCTTGGTGATAAACATTATCAACTTCTAGAATAGTAGTGATGTTTTGAACCTACTTGCCCAACCCTTAACCTTGATAATCAAACTATTGTAGATATTTTTGAACAAACCCATATTGATTCAAAAGTTGAGCCTCATTTTGGAGAGGCATATATGCATATTTTTCATTCTTTACCTATGTTTGTGGTACTGTTTCTTGATTTTATTTGCTTTTTGATCCTTTTGTTGTTCTGAGTTATGCTTTGGTAACCACTTTTTTACTATTTTTGAATTTGACCCTTTGTGAATGTGTTTCTTTATCACTGTGGATTATTTGACTGATTTACCTTGTATAGGGTCCTCATTAGCAATTCTCTATTGTATATGTTTTTTCAATGCCAAACATGAATCTGTGTGATGCCTATGTATTTTATGATATGCACAATAATAGCTATCTCTTCTCACTGGATTTAAGGGAGGTAGTTTTATAAAATTATATTTAATCATTTCCCTTAGTACCTCACTTGAAATCTTATTTGATCATTTAATTATTTTTGAATCACTAGTTGTAGAGTTACTTTGTTTTGATACGTAACATTGATTTAAACCAATTGACTAGGTGAAGGTGCATATACATGATTGGCACTAAGATGCCTTTTAGGCTTTTATTTTATAATATAATTTTTCAATGTTGTGATACAGTCATGTAATAGTTGATATTGAATTTTTAAATCTAAAATTAACTTGATCATATTGGTGATTTTATCTCATAGAGTATCACAAGTGCAAACCCTAGTTGCTTCCAATTAAACATGTAAGCACATATGTTGAAGAGGATTTGAAGAATCTATAGGCTAAATGTATGCATTAGGAATAATAATATATGTTGCCTTGCCTTTTGGAGGGGTGACAACATGGACCTAGTTAGAGGGAAAGTAGCTATCATCCTCTTGGGGGAGAGGAGAAAGAAATTTTTTCATGTGCATAAGATATGACATTGAAACTTGATAGGTGGTTGTTATAAGTTGTATAGTAATATGATTATAAATAATATTCAACATAAGAGATAGAAAACAAGGGATAGATAGCATGGAAATGTGCATTAATGTATAAAGAACTTTTACATGTGCTATGATATGTATAATATATGTAACAAGATAAACTTGAAAAATTTTCCATATGAGAGATAGAAAGCAAGGGATAGAGAGAATGAAATTATGCAAAAATGCAAAAAAAAATTATATGTGATATGACATTTATAATATGTTTATCAAGATAAACTTGAAAAAAAATCCATATGAGAGATAAAAAGCAAGTAATAAAACCGTATATTAAAGATAAGTAAATATTGATTTGAAGGAGAGGTATCTTACTATGTTTAATAATGACTTTCTTAATATCATCCCATATTATGAAAATTAAGCATGAAATGCAAAGAATTAAGCTTTGTATTAACATATGGTAAACTTCATCATTCATGTACATGATAGGACTGAATATGGTCTCCTTATTATTTGCAATAAATGCAAGAAATATGTGTAAATAAGTGAGATCCATTTTTGTTTTTATGTGGAATCTGATTTTAGATGTAAAGTGATACCTCAAGCAAGCAAAGGGATTAGTATATGCAACCAGGGTTTTGAAAAATGATATTTTAAAAAAATACTAAGGAATTTTAAAATTTAATGTGAATTTTTTATTTTAATATGCAAGTAAAAAATCATAAAAATATTGGAAAAAATCTGATTTAAAGGGACCTAGTATATGCAACTAGGGTTTAGAAGAAAATATTTTTAAAAAAATTACTATGGAATTTTAAAAATTAATGCTAATTTATGATTTAAATATGTAGGTAAAAATCACAAAAATATTGGAAAAATTAGGAAGGAATTTACCCTAGGTTTCTAGGATTTTATGCACAAACGAAGTAAGTCGAGTTCACCAAATGATTTAACTATTTTTGGAATATTGGAGTCTTATTCCTAAGTTTTTAAAGGGTCTAGAACAAATAAATTAGTTAATAATATCAAAATAATTATAATACTAATTTGTATAATTTATTTGACTTTCATAGTTTTTTAAAAATAGTAATGAAAGAGGAGAAATACAACTTAGCTTAAAACTAGACTAAGACAACTAAGATAAAGGCTAAAATTGGCTATGTAAGACTAGGATAGTGTCATGAACCTAGATCTAGATTTCATTTGGTGAAAGGATAGGAGCATAAAAAATAGGACACTTTGAGGTTTGATGCTATAGTCTAGGTCCTACTGCTATTGTCTAAACTAGTCATAAAGATCTAAGTTTTCTAGGTTTTGTCCATTGTTCTTGTGTGAGCTTGCCTATGAAATTTTAGATCATGAATATCAACAAAGCTCCTGGTAGATTTTATTTAATCTCTGACCTTGGACCTTCATATTTATTGAATAAAACATCAAAAAGAGGGGGGGTTAATGTGTGTAAGATGCACTAAAAATTTATCTACACCCCTTGTGTGGGCATGTTGCCTACATACCAATACTCCAAAGAGGGATCAAGCCATATATAGTTCTCCCACTTGATATTCTTTATGTAATATTTTTATGTGGATGCAAAAATGCTAAACTAAGAATGATTAAGGTGGCTAAGGATTGGTGTGAGGGTTTGAATATGTTGGTAGCTATATTATATGGTTATATATATAGAATAAGAAAATTTGACTTAGTGCTCTTGTTTGTATTCTTGATTAATTTTATAATATTTACCAACCCCTTATAAATTAACTTTAAATGGGATTTAATAGAGATATATTGGTCATGGGTTAAATGTATACCTGCTAGACTAACATATTGAGGAAGAGGAATCAGAAGGAAATAGTCATCTAGGCTTGAAATGTGATTGGATAGGAACACTAGAAATGGGACACCCTAGGGTCCAACACTATAGTCTAACCCCAGTGCTCTTATCCTATAGGCTCAGGACCTGGGGGATGAAACTAGCATAGGAAATGCAACCTAGCTAAGCTAGAATTAGGTCTCAAAAGTCTATAGATGATTGGTAATAATAAAAAAGGTGTCTAGAAGGGTCATGAGACCATGAAAGAGGGACCTATGGGATGGGTATCACAAGCCACACGCTACCAATTTTGACATTTTATATGACTAAAATAGTGAAGGAGATGGTAAGAACTATATTAAAGGAGGCCAAGTTACCTGATGGATACTGGAGAGAAGTAGTCCAAGAAATATATATATATATATATATATATATATATATATATATATATATATATATATATATATATATATATATCTTGGATAGAGTTCAACTAAGGGTAAACAATGAAAAAAATATCTATGAACTATGGTATGGAAAACCTACCTTAGTGAAGTATTTCATAGTGTTTGGTAGTAAATGCTACATCAAGAGAAAAGATGACAAATTGGGAAGCTTTGAGTCAAGATGTGATGAATGAATATTTCTTGGTTATTCCACCCAAAGAAAATCCTACATTTGTTACAATAAAAGACTACACAAGATTTTAGAGAGCATCAATGTCAAGGTTGAAGAAGGCATGAAACATGTTGAACTTGATAAATAAATGTATAATGAGGAATTAGATTCTAAAGAAGAAACAGTTAATGAATAACATGAGGAAGTAAATGAAAAGGCACCTCCAAGATTTGTTCAAAAGGATCAACCTATAGAGCAGATTATTGGCAATAAGAATGAAGGAGTTTAGACAAGGAGCAAGTAAGTATTTCTCTAATGTCTAAAATTAATCCTAAGAGCTATGTTGAATCCAATAAGGATGAGAATTAGATAAAATCCATGGAAGAATAACTGAGCCAAATTGAAAATAATAAAACTTGGCAATTAGTTCCAAGACCTTCAATAAAAATGTGATAGGTACAAAATGAATCTTCAAAAATAAGCTCAATGATTATGGAGTTGTTATAAGAAATAAAGAAAGATTGGTGTGCAAAAGATATGCAAAAGTTGAAGGCATATATTTTGAGGAAACATTTTCTCCAATTACTAGATTAGAAGCCATAAGAATGTTTTTAGCTTTCTTGGTTTACAAGAAATTCAAATTATATCAAATGGATGTTAAGCTAGCTTTCTTGAATGGGAACCTTAAAGAGGAAGTCTACATAGAACAACTTGAAGGTTTTTAGTTGTCATAATAAGAAGATTATGTATGAAAACTAAAGAAAGCACTATATAGTCTAAAATATGCACCTAGAGCATGACATTCAAGATTGGACTAATACTTGTAATAATAAGGTTTAAATAAAGGATGTGCAAATTATAATCTATACTTAAAATTAGAAGGTGAGCATATGTTGATTATTGTTGTATATGTAGATGACATCATCTTTGGTGGTAACAATAACAAAATGTGCAAATAATATTCTACACAAATGCAAAGTGAGTTTGAGATGTCTATGCTTGGAGAAATTTATTTCTTCCTTGGTTTATAAATATCACAAATTGATGAAGGGATATCTTTATCCCAAACCAAGTATGCAAAGGAAATGCTCAAGAAGTTTGGAATAGAAGATAGCAAACCGGTTATTACTCCCATGATTACTAGTTGTAAGTTGAGCAAATAGGATGAGTCTCTTGATGCAAATTAGATTATGTATAGATTAATGATAGGTAACCTTTTATACCTAACTACATCAAGACTAGATATCATTTAAGAAGTGTGCATGTTTTCAAGATTTCAAGATACTCCTAAAGAGTCACATGTCAATGCAGTAAAAAGGATCTTTAGATATATTAAGGGAATAATTGAATATGGCCTATGGTATCCTAAAAGTGAATATTTCACTTTGAAAACATATATAGATGTTGATTGGGAAAGAAGTATGGATGACAAAAAAAGCACTAGTGGTAGTGCATTTTTCTTGGGAAACAAACTTGTTTCATTGCTAAGCAAAAAGTAAGAGTCATTTACTCTTCCTACAACAGAACTAGAATATGTGGTGGTAGTGGCATACTACACTAAAGTCTTTTGGATGAACAAAACACTCAAAGACATTAGGGTATAGTACAAGTCACCTATCTCTATTCTTTGTGATAATTCAAGTGCTATTAATGTATTAAAGAATTTAGTGATGCATTATATAACTAAGCACATATCAATCAAGTATCATTTCTTAAGAGAAAAGGTTGCAGATCAAGAGGTCACAATGGATTATGTGCCAACTAAAGATCAAATTGTAGACATATTCACAAAACCTCTTCCTGAGGAATAATTTGAGTATCTGAGATAGAAGTTGGGAGTGGTGGCTCCTACATCACATCACTAGATGCTAGTGATAGGGCATGAGTCTAAGGGGAGTCTCATAGAAAATTGTTAATCCCTAAAAGCAGAGAGAAAAGGTAACTCAGGTATGCAGATTTTTTCAAGGTTCTAATGAGTTGATGGTTGTAGATTCTTGGATAAAATCCTTTATCTAATAAAGGGGGAGAAACATTTAGACAAATATTTAGAAAGAGTCCTTTTGTCATTGATGTTAAAAGAGGGAAAAAAGAGCAAATGCTTTCTATAAAAGTTTGGAGAAAAAGTGAAAATGTCAAAGAAGTAGAGCAAGTGTCTAAGTTGAGTATTAGTCAAATGTGTCATTGTTTAAGGGGGATCAAGTTTTGTATGAACATATTCAGTTCATACTCATCAGAAGTTAATGCAAGTAATGCCAGAGAAGGAGCATAATATTAGAAGATCAGAGCATTTAGTTTGCCATGAATGATAAAAGGGGATATTGTTGGAAATTTGATTGTCATTGATGTCAAAAGGGACATTATGAGCATGTCATTAATTTCAAAAGGGAGATTATGGATTACATTGATGCTTAGGCCTGATTATGGTGATTTGAGGATGTGTAAGGCATCTTATAAGAGGTCAATGATGATTTTAGTAATTGTGTGCATGAGTGGAATTCATCTGGTTCTTCATTTTATTTATCTATATATTTTTGATCTATGATAGGAAAATCTAAGAAGGTAGTTTGCTGACATCACCATTTCCATATGTGGATGATTTTGGGAGAGATGGTCATATGGTTGGGATTATATTAGTCCCTAATTTTTATGCACCAGATTTGTAGTCATGCAATAAAATGTAGTTATAGATATAGGGATGCAAAGTTGGCTACTTAGACAAAATTCACTAAGTTTCTATACTTAGCCAAATTTATAGAAGGGTTTAAGTAGAGCCATGTAATAATATTGATGAGGTCAAAATTTTCACACATGGAGGTGTTAGGACAAAATGATCAAATGGGTTTGTTCATTTTTTTGCCTAGTTTCTATGTGATGAATCTCAAGGTATGTGATGTAGCAAGATAAAATATATGAATGAGTAAAGTTGGGCTCCTGAGCATTTTGACAATGTTTTACCCCACACAGTCAAATTTGAAGGTTATAAGAAAAAGTTAAGAAGGCATTTTTTATGATGTCATATCTTACACATTTGAAGGATTTAGGAGAAAATGGATATATGAATACAATCCCCTATGTAAGAGGATATTATGTGCTAAATTATAGGTCATGCAATTAAGTGTGACAAAAGTTATGAAAGAACAAAGTTGGCCTTTTAGGCAAGTTTGAGGCATAACTAGCTCTATGGTAGAATAATTTGAGTGAGTATATTAATGGTGTTATATCTCTTACATGCGAAATCTTAAAGAATAAATGATCATATGGGTTTATTCATTATCATGTCTAGTTTATATAGTCCAAATTTTATAATAAGAGGATAAGTGAAGTAAAATATATGAAGGTGAAAAGTTAGCTTACAGGCATATTGAGATGGTCCCCATACTTAGACAAATCTACACAAAGTAAAGGTTCAAGCAAGTCTTGAAGAGATAAATGGAGCATGTTATCTCTAAGATGCTAGGATAAACTGAGATAAAGATAGGTGGTCAAAGTTTAAATATTGATCAATGGTTAGTGCTTATTCATATGTTGAAGATCCAATGAAGTGTAGTAAAGTCAATTTATTAGAGGCACCTACGATAGTGACAAGTGTCACATTCATAGAGCTTATCAGATAGAGACCCAGTGAGTATAAAATTATTAGAGATAATGATCAAGCTTGTCAAAATATTTGATGGTGAGTGGGCGATCATGCAAAGGAGATCCAATGGAGTGACTAGACCCAATGGGATAAAGTGCTCAAGGTTTATCAACACAGTGGTGATTAAAGACCAAACAATTTTGATAAGATCAATGAAGCATAAGCATTCCAAAGACTCATGAAATAGTGAAATGCGATAAAGATTTCAATGTTTAACATCAAGATAGAAGTAAAGATCATGATAGTATGAAGATCCAATTGCACATGGAAGCTCAGATCATAAAGATCAATGGATGCATTTTAAAGTTGAATAGTTAAAATTCAAAAGCATACAAGGATCTAATGGAGAGCATGAGCCTGTTAGAGATCAATCAAATAGATATGTTTTAAAGTTTATCTATTTGAATAAAAACCATCAGATGATAGCACCAAACTTAATATCAATAGTCGACATTTAAAATAATGATCAATGTAATGATCAAACACAAGAACATGCAAGTAAGTTATGAATCAAGACATAGATAATGAATTTGATTGGTGTAATCAATTAAATCTATGTAAATATACATGTGCATCAAAACCAAATCCAAATATATGCTATGTATAGTAGAAGACTAAGAATCATGATGATGAAGCACGAATTCAAGTTGTGGGAAATTTACAATTTAAGACATAATGAACTGAGACTAGAATAGAGTGTGATGTGTTTGTAAACAAGTGTGAACACAACGAAGATATGGAACCCTAGACCAAATGATTATATATATATATATATATATATAATGAATTGAGACTATAATAGCGTGTGATGTGTTTGTCAACAAGTGTGAACACAATGAAGATATGGAATCCTAGATCAAATGATTTTGTGTGTGTGTGTGTGTGTGTGTCTTTTAGGATACAAAAAAAGTTGATGGAACTATTGCTATTGCTATTAAGTATATTTGAATAAAGATAGAGAGAGAGGTAGAGAGAAAAAGTGTGATGAAGTATGTCAAATAGAGATATATAGAGACACAGAAGTAGAGAGGTAGTGTGGAAGAAAAGGGAAATGAAGTGCAGAGCATGAATAGTTATAGACTAGACCCATAATAGAGAACAAAGGATTAGATTCATCTATGAATCTATATTGTAATCTAGAGTTGTAGCTCTATAATAGATCTAATTGGTTGGTGCCATCAAATAAGCTGAGTGGGTGCCTGGTTAAGGAGTGTGTGCTTTCTTAGAGAAGGTGATCTTAAATTAGGGGATTAATGTCTTAAGAGGGTAGGTGCCCTTAAACATTGTAACTAGTGAGGTTTATTATTGTGAGGTTTGATCAAAATGGTAAATTTTTGTAGTTATTCTCATAGTGGTTTTCCCCATATTGGGGTTTCCATGGTATATCTAGTGTTGTGTCTATTTGTGTGATTACGATATTTGTATATAGTTTTAAATTGCATTAAAATGTTTTGAAAAGGACTAGGTTAATCAATATATAGATTCACCCCCCTCTTAGTACATAGTTTTATTCCAACATGGGTCATGCAAATAAGCTATATTTAATCCTTATAGTTAGTGCATAAACATATATCACCAGTTATATTATTTTATACTACCATAGGACTTATCCATTCAGTATCTTTTACTGGAGTTACAATTCTCCTAGCTAGAATTTGATCCAATTCAACCTTAACTTTTGCCTTTACATTAGGATTTAGCTTGTATGCACATTTCTATAATGGTTTAATATCTTATTTTAGATAGATACAAATATTTTAATCAAAGCAACAACTGGTTACAATACCATCAATGACCACAATTGGCCAATACCAACAAAATGACCACAACCATCTAATACCAATGAATGGCCACATGGCCAATACCAATGAATGGACACAAATAGCCTAATCCCAGTGAAGTGGTCACAACCAGCCTTCCAATACCATTATGATATTTGAACTTGTGTGGAGCTTTTAATAACCAAGTTGTTTTACCAACTCACCCACATCTCATCAATACAATCATTTAATATCTTATTTTGATTGAATTTTCATAGTAATTACCTCCTCCTTAATGCCTTTGAGTTTGAGAAACATTTGTGGGAACAAGTATTCAAATTCTCTAAGTAGTTCAAGGACTTTCTCTACTTGCTCTTTGGCCCAGTAGTTTCCTACCTTCACCAATTTTGGATTCCCTTGTATAGCAATATTTTCCTACCTAATTTTGAGCAGTTAGTAGAAGTATTATGTTTTACCTTATAAAATATTACGAAGTTATCTCCCTCCTTCACCATCATTTTTTATATTCTCTAGTTTCTCTTCCTCATCCTCTTGATATTTTTTAATTTTGTGGTAGTATGCCATTTGCTATTATTTTTTATTTTTATAATTCTTCTTGTGGTATTTGTTAATTCTCATACAATTGTTCCAATTTATTCCCAATCATCCATAGGACTCAATGGTCTATCTTATATATTTATTTTGTAGTTTTTTTGATTTGTTGTCAATTCTTCCATGAACAAGAAGGTTTTGACCTTCCATAGTTACCTACACACTCTAGTATCTAGGTCCTAAAAATTGAAAGTTATACATAATTCCATTTTCAATTCTACACATGTATTCATCCCTTTCTGTATTTATTGGTATAGGTACCATGTTTTTTGGATTGCATCCAACATCAAAAAAATAATTTTTCCCTTAGTCATCTATTTGTCTCTCCTCTTGTCTTCCATACTCATTCACATGTTTCAATATGTTGTCCACTATATATCATGTTATATCTGGGAAATAGCTTTTTGTTTAGATAAACCTTATTTTAAGTAGTACAGAGAAGGTTTTACATATATGAATGGTGCCTTTTTGAGTGTGCCACCATATTATAGTAATAATGGTGAGTACAATAGATTTCATCTAAATTTATTCCTGTAGAAATAATCTCATCATTTATTATAAATATTCATCAATTATCCCTATGTTAGTAAACTTAGGTAATCTATTATGTGAAGCTCATTTAATGCGATGAGCTCTCCTTATCTATAGTGATGGATCTTGAAGTGTTCTAGTAACTTTTCATTTGTAGGTTGTTTTATTTATATAATATACTTTTTGTATTATGGTTTTTGGCTCGCCATATATGAAGGTCTCAATTTCATTACTTTAGGATGTTTTACCTTCTTCTTCTTTGACTACTAGTTCTCCATCATCATTAGGTTTTGATTCAACTTCTATCTGAATAATATATTTAAAATTTTACACACCATCAAGATTATCAAATTTAATATCCTCATCTTTTGGCCATAGTTCCTTTAACCATGCCATTTCCATTCCTACCTCTAGTGGAAAGTGAACAATCAACCCATTTTTCTCAAATGTGATCTCCTCTTCTTCTAAGTCTAGTGATCCATTGTAATCTATGAACCATTCTAGGTTTAACATGCTAGATAACTAATATCATACATATCAATGATCTCAAAATCTACCTTCTTATTTATTCCCAAAAAATTGACTTTCATGTTTTGCAATGTGCCAATAGGTGATCATGGAGTGCCATCAGCCATGACAATGTCATATGTTTCCACACATACTTATGGTTTCCTCAATAGTTCCCACATGCTCCATGGTAATAAATTCATATCCATGCTAAGATTTAATAGTGTTTTACTGACTTCCTAACTATTTATTTCAATATTTAAGAAAATGGCAATTTTATTCCATTTTTGATTTGCGTAGAAAAAAAAATTCTTTGTCTTGCTCTGTTTAGTTTTCTCCACTCTCTATACACAATATTACATTCATTGTTTAGTCCAATACTTACAATATTGACTAAGTTTGTTTAAGAGGTCTTATTTTTCAACTAGTTTTATTATCCTTTTTAAATCCCCAACCTAATATTCATCAAAGTAAGTCAACTTAAACTGATCCTTATCCTATTTTTATATTATTATATTTTTGATTTTTTAACAATTCTATCATGTTCATTAATGTGAGATTTATTCCATCCCACTTTCGTGATTGATTATGTACTAGAATCAGTTACTACTTCTTTACCTTTGTTAGTTTTCATGCCACTTCTAATGGTTATTACTACTCATGGTTGTAAATTATCATTTATAATGGAAAGATCCATCTTCTATGGTCTCTCTTTTTTATCATTTATAGTATATTAGCAATGTCTAATATGTTTAGCCATGGTTTTTAACTAGGATGAACTTCCCACTTTTTCTATTATTATTTCTTATTCTTATTTTTTGCACTATTTTCATTCTTATCTGAAGAGTATCTTGGGCATTTTCAAGTACATCAATAACATGGAAACTATGGTTGTAATGATTGAATGATCTATAATTAGTATAATGCATTATCTAATTTATAAGAGGTGTTACTTTCTTCACTAGGCATAAGCAATGTGGATGTTGATCATATAATCTTGATATTATATAATAGATTATCTCCCCTGATATGGCTTGTTGTAGTGGTGAAATCATTACTATAAGTAGTTACAGGGCTATTATTGCCACTACTCTTCTCACTATATCACTATGGGGGAATTATATCCTATAATTTTCCTCTGCATACCAAGTAGTACACCAAATTATTATTAGTAGTGATGTATGCTTATTTTGTGATACTACATACTCATCTTCCTTTATTTGTATCTCTTGTTTTAGTCATGATTTATCCAATTCTAATTATAATTATTTGACATTGTCTTTTATGAAGTATTTGTATTTCTTCTCCAGGACTTTTCTTCTAATCTTAATGCCATATATAATGTTTCTATGAATGTATTAAAAAAAATTCCATCCATATTGGCACAAATACATGGAAGCAATCTAGATATAAACCAATCAATCTTTTATTTTTCATTGAGAGGATCTCAAGTTTCCACACTATATATCTAAACTATTGATTGTAAGATTTCATAGATTCTTTATCCTTATGAATCAATTCCCTCATATTTCTAATGTTTTCCATTGGTATATCTAGGTAGTAAAAGTCTCCTTTAAACTCTTTTTGGACATCAACCCATGTAGTGGTATGCCCCAAGTAAGTCTTCATGTACCACTTAAGTGAATCATCTCCTAGTGTCCCAAAAAAATAAAATGACAACACACATTCATTACTAATGTTTTGGATTTGCCAATATGAATCTAATATGAATAAATGTTCTTCCATGTTCTTTATGTCATTTCCGAATAGTGGAAACTTCATTTTATTATGTGTTATTTTAGTGTTCTTAGGTGATTTAGGAGTGATAGTGCTAAGATTGGTACTGATGTTTATTAGATTTATTAATGTACTTGTACTTATAGTACTATGGTAATTCTACTACTACTTATCCTTATGTTACCTAACCAACTTGTGGTTATGGCCCTTATCTCTTTTGAATTATTCCTAAAAGTATCTTCTTACTAATACTTATACTTGATTCCTTAAAAATTCTTATCTATTCTCAATCTCTTATTTATTAATTTTATATTTATATTCTACTTATTTATTGATAAATATATATTTATTAGGAAATGGATGTCCACATATATTATAGAGTATCACGAAGGATGGTGATTGGTCCAAAGGGTTCATTTCCTCTTGGTGTCTCTTGTAGTTAGTGTTTGGGGGGGTCATATCATTTCAATTTTCATCTTCCTCATCTTATATCTATAAGTGGACTTATTGTCCAATATTTTCACTAAGTAATCCTCTTTTTATTAAATTAACATATTCCTCAGCTTGTTTCCTTCATTATTTACTATGACTACCATTATTGATCTCCGACTCAACTTCTTCCTTTCTATCTACATCTACTAGTACTTATATGTTATATGTAACACTCTCCACCTTACTAATTACTTTAGGGATTCCTTATATTAACAAAATATAATTATTTGGTTCTAGTATAAAATCCATGTCTTGTATCCTAATTCTCATCTCTTCACTTCTTTTTCTACTACTATATATGACTCATCCATTGTTGGCCAAACTACTAGTAACTGATTGGCCTTCCACATCTTGGATTGGGAATAGTTTGGGTGTTATGAATAGTGCAGGTAATTGTGATAATATTTATCATATTGCATTCATCACCTTCATTAGTGTATGATAAAATATATCATATTTTATATTTATTCCACTTTCCTCATTTGTGCCTCTCTATAATGTGAATACAAACTTGTTCATTTTTGGTAGATGGATAGTATCAAGATTTTCAATAATGGGACCTCTGCTAGGTGAGGCAAGATCACTTTGTTAGAACATTATATTTATTCTCCTAATTATTTATTATCTTTATTTTTTATTTTTATATTTGTTTATTTCTGATAGAATTCTTACATTCTTCAATTAATTCCTCATCTCTTCATTCAACATAATTTTCTTAACTGTTAATTTATCTGCTCACTACTATCTCTTTTCTTCTCAATTAACTTATGCTTATTTGTACTAACTTAACTAAACCATATATATTATTTAAAATCCTCCAACAATTTATAATAGATATTATGATTATTCACATCTTTTGAGGATCCCCCTTCTTTCCACCTACCATCCCTTAGGTGCCTAGCCCTAAAGGAATTGTTTACCTTCTTGTACTATCTCTCATTTTGTGAATATCTTACACAAGATAGGCAGTACTTTAGTCAAGAACCATTACCTTGATTATTCAAAAAACTCAAATTTCTTAGTGTTAAAACTTTTCCAACCCTATATAGCCTAAACTATAATGAATGAATTGAGAATTATCATGAAATAGTGATCAATAGCTCATGTTACTAGTGTATCAAGGCATTGGAGTTCATCAAGTTTTTTCAGGGTCCAATGGATAGGTATATTAATATGAATTCAACACCCCTCTATATTTTTATCCTATAATATAATTTGTCCATAATAATTATGCAAAAATAACCCAAAATTTTTCTTTTTATAGTTTGAAGAATGTTATTTTTACTATTGGTAATGTTTCTCCTATTCTTTTAACTTATGTGTGAAAACAAAATTAGTGTTTCTTCCCACCACTCTTATATTTATGTTAGCACAATATTCCAAAAATTTAATGGATATTTCCTATTAGACATTAGTCTACTAAAGTCCATATGGTTCCACCAAGTGTTGACATAAAATCTGATGTGATTAGCTACAGATAGTTTTATGTTAAATAGGTTAACTTTATATAGACTAATGTATCACAAGGGTTAGTATTAGGTTGATTTATTATCATTCACTTAAAATTAGGTAGTGCCTATATTTAAATTTAATCATACATATTACACATAACACAATAATTTCCTAATCTAACTCCTTCCTTTTAGATATATATAAATATATATGCCAAATACAATAGTTCATTCACTATTTATTATATATTATTGATACAATTATATAGGTTACTTTTCTATGTAACCTTTACACAATTATTTTTATCTATATCTATTCTCCTCTATCTCTTTTATCTATTATAATGCTATGGTATAAATACCTATCCCATACAACATCAATTAATGGTCATGTATGTGGAAGACATGACCTTTCTCTAATTAGGTTGGACTTTATCTCTGCGAAGCCTTTTTACTACAACCCCAATTGGTAGTATCCTCTATTTTATTAGCTTAGAAGAGCATTGTATTGCTACAATAAAAAAATCATCTCTATAGTACATGTGGTTTAGTTATTTGACTGATAGAGAATACTACCAATGGGGGCACTCATTGATGAGGTCATCATTGAGACTATTAAAGTGAGATCACCTAGAGGTTGTTGATCTTAAGGAGGGATAAAGGTGGGTGCCAAGGTGGGATCCACCATCCTTTTTAGTGTTATAAAGCTAGGGGATAACATGATATGATTTAGTGGAGGTCCTATAGTAGATACTTATTGTGTACTAAACATTAGGGGTGTCAAGGTCTAGGCAATAGAAGCTCTTAAAGACTATATGTGAGTTGTAATGATTTTTATGGATGGAATCATCTGAATAAATGGAAATTTAAAGGTGGAGATGTTGTACATGGATGAAGCTAGAGGTATCTGAGTGAATCATGGAGGGGATGTAATGGGAAACAAGGGAGGCACAACTTGAGTGAGAATGGTAGGAATAGGGAAACTAAGGAGTGCACCACTAAGATATTTAGGGATGGAGGTAGTAGGGTAAGGAATGTCCATGTGTTTATACTATCATCATTGCTCTAGGCTTTATTTGGGGTTGATACTAACATCAAACTATAGTACCTATGTAATTGGTGGTTGAGTAACTTGAGTTGTGAGAGGTGGTAGAGTTGGATTAGAATTAGGGGAGGTAAAACTCATAATAAGGAGTTGGGACCCCGTAGATTATCCTTTTTAAAATATAAAACATAGTCACTTGAATGTTTCCCTTAACATAAGTTATTATAGGTGGAATAGGGATACCATGAGTGTATGGCCCAAGTTGGACCCACTTTCCATTCTTATTCTTTGCCTTGATCTTGGCCAATACCTCATTATCATCAACACAGTTTAGGTGGACTTGGTAATCACCATGGGGCATATAGTTGTATGTTATGATGAGGTGTGATTGGTATTTCAACACATGGGCCCTGATGACACCATGAGGGTCCCATTCTTGGTGCTCTACTCTACTAACAGAATAATAATCTCTACTCACTACCATCTTATGCAATGAAGGAAGAATATTGTATACATGTTGGTAGTTTATGATGTAGAATTTTGGGAAAGCTTTATACTAGAATTTGAGGAAGTGGTTAAAAATGCCTTCCACTAGTTGATAGGCTATTATTTTCTTGGATAATTAGTATAAGACCTAATAGGGTAAGAGGAGGGGCCCCTATAGATGCCTATTATCTAAATGATGGTGTAATATTAGTAATAATAATAACCACCAATGTAGGTGAGGGATTATTTGATCTCATTCAAGAGCCAATTAATTGTTGTATCATTAATATCCATGTATAACATTGGGTAGAATGATTCATAAATTTTCCTTATGTGATTTTAGTAGTGGTGGCCATATATTTTATATAAAAACACATGCACCATAGTGACTTTGGGATTCTACAGTGGGAATGTAAAAGGTTTGAACACAAGGGTGGAATAAATAGAATCCACTAAGTAACTCATCATGTATAAGTTACCACCATTTCAAACTTCCTTGATGTAGTGAACTAGTTAGAAGTTGATAGTGATCTCAAGGTCTAGGATCTCCTCTCTTTTGAGGATGATGTTGAGCAGAGAAACTAAACATGCACACAATCACTTTCCATAAACAAGTGATTCATCAACATCATCTTGATGTGAACCCCATTTTATAAGGTGTGGATAGTGTAGGAGTTAATTTCCTCCCTGTTAACGCACTTGACATTGATGTTGGCTACCCAGTCCTCTAGAGATTCATATATATCATGGGTGTTGGCCCATGTGACCATAATGGTATTTTCATAGAAAACTATGTAATTTTAGATATTTTAATATTTTTTTAATGCAACCCCAAAAATGTCTCAAATTATATGCTTTGACCCTATAGAGTACACTGTATCCTAGGCAACATCTTTTACTTGATTGGAGGTGAGTAACATATTACCAAAGAGGTTGGAACATGGTAATTCCTCTAGATTGGATTCAACCTTATAAAACCCATGCTTATCATATGAATTGAGGTCATCCAGGAATTCAACTTCATCTTCATCATCACTAGATCTAGGTTTATGCTCAAGTTTGATCATTCTAAAAATTTCATTGTAGTTTTTAAAATGAGTCAAGTCTTTGGGGAAGGTGGTATCCCTATACTTAGGCTCAAGCTTAGGGTTGGAAGATGAAAAAATGATGGAAAAAGGATTAATCCTAACAATAGTGAAATCTAAGTAAAGAGGGAATAGAGGGCACAATAATCAACTAAAAATGAGGAGATAAACTCTAGGAAACTAGGAGAAATAATGGTAAATTAGTTCACCTTTAGGCATTTATAAGACTCTATAAATATCTTTTGAATTAATGACATTTAGTTCCCACATTTTGCAAATTTTAAATTAAACTAGTGGAAAAATATACTTAGTTATTCCTATATTTGGCATTAATTCAAGAATTTCATATATGCACTCCCTGCTTAGAATTGGTGTCAATGATGAGACATCATAAATTATCTAATCAAGGACCAATATTCCATTTAATTAATGTGATAATCATGGTAGGTATATATATATTGCCCTTATTGTATCCCAGATAGATTAAACATGTGCCTCATGTTTGTCATTCTATTTATAATTAATTCCACCAAAATGTAGTCAATTACCATACTTTTACATGTTTGAAAGCCATAATATCCACTTGATGTAGTGAGGTGACACATGACATCATCAAATTATATTTTGATTGTTATTGTAACTCATTATAAGTACATTATGTCACCTTAAGAATTATATATGATATGTACAACCATCTCATGTGGTGTTTTCTCATTGGTTGAGATCTCTTAGGATCTGACACATCTGATCAATTTAGGAGACTAACACTTAAGATAGTTGAGCAATCTCATTGGTCAGGCTCTCCTAGGATCTAACACTTATGATAAATCTAAGAGACTAACACTTTTTAAAGCTAAGTGGTCTCATTGGTTAGTATCTCTTAGGATTTGACACTTTTTATAGGTTTTGGATACTGATACTTTTGATAGTTAAGTGGTCTCATTAGTTGGTGTTAGCCAATTTTGACCCCCAAGGTCAAAATACCAACCTTTATAAGTGAAAATTTG